>VDFB02210361.1:99790-113383 GCA_007258455.2 Sequoia sempervirens | reverse complement strand
CCCTCTACCCTTAACCCTTAAACCCTAAACCCTTCTACTCCATACCCTTTATCTCTCTCCCACTCCCCCCCCTCTCTCTCTCAACTCTCTCCCTCCTACCCACTCTCCCTCTTGAGCTCCTCTACCCTTAACCCTTCAACCCTAGGGACCCCTCATTCTTTTATCTCTCTCCCACTCTCTTCTCGCTCCTTCTTTCCTCGTCTCTCCTCCTACACTTCCTCTCCCTCTCTCCCCTCTACCCTTATACCCCCTACCTTTATCTCTCTCCCACTCCCCCCCTCTCTCTCTCAATTATCTCCCTCCTACCCCCACTCTCCCTGTCTCTCCCACTCCCTCCATATCTCTCTCTCAAGTCATAATTTAAAATGAATATCATTTATATTTATATTAATATTAAAAAATAATTTTTAATAGATGTGGCTCGACCAAACATGTTTAGAATGTTCGACCAAACCCCTTTCAAATCTATTTTTTTATTGTATGTTAAATGGGTTCGGTCGAACCCCCATTCGACTGAACATTATTTTTTTGTTCGACCGAACAGTTGTTTGAACGAACCCACTTATTTGCACCCACATCCTCTCAGGGACCAAAATTGCTCAGAATTTTGCACTTTGAAGCTCGATTTGAGAATGAAAATGGAGGAGATCTCAAAAACCCAACTGGTATTAGGTTTCCCTCAAAACTAGCTATCCAACGAATATAATTTTAATATGTTTTGATTATATTATCTATTTGTTTTTTAAGTTTTATTAAATATAGTTTTTTCACCGAAAACAAAACTCTTTGTTCTGCACACGTGGAAAAATAGAAGATTATAAAAAAAAAATTTAAAAATATGAGTGCACCAGATATTGGAGTTCTTGATCCAACAAAAAAAAAGAATTTCGATACATACAGAAAAAGTTGTGTTATACGGTCATGTTATGTTGAATTGTAATTTATTTGACTTTGAAACTTGATTAAAGAAAAAATATTCAATAAAAAACTATTTAACCAAGTGGAAGCATAGATATCGGAGTTACAAATCTAAATTCAAAAAAAGTAGAATTTTATCTTTCAAGGAAAAAGTTATGTGTTATAATGTGTGTCACTTTTTAAAAATGTTGTTTTTTGAAAAAACCAATTTTCGTGGGAGATGGAAAAAGGTGTAATTTGATTCCAAAAATTTTGAAAAAATATTTTAGAATCTACAAACAAAATGTGACAAGACTCTAATTTGTATCATCTTCAAATTCCTCATGGTTTAACCGCTATAGGTGCTCGAATGTGAAGATTTAGTTTTAAAAAAAAAAGTCAATGTCCAATTTGGCCAAAAATTGTAAACCACTATTGTGGGATCACCCGAGAAATGAAGCAGAATGGGGATGCAGGGGATGGTAGAGATTTTCTCATGGTGATCGAATGGTCATTATAAAATATAAGATCTGCACATGCCAAATTTGTTAGTTTTTAAAAGATGGGCCCGACTAGGCACATGATGGGTTTGGACATAAGGAACAAAAGATGAAACCTTAAGTTAATGAGGAAAATTAAGTCAAACCTAGGACCTGACCAAGACTTAGACAAACTTCGACCCAAATTATAATAAAGCAATATTTTCAATATGAACACGAGACTACCAAGATCAAGGGGTCAGTTTATCAATGAGGCGAAAGGCATAAGACATAACTTAAATGATCGAGAACCGACAATAAGGAGTCAATGAAGAATTAGAACACCAATGAGGAATTTCAAACTTAGACCATTTCGAGAGGGTTAAGCAACACAAAACCCTAAAGCATATTTGACAGGATAAAACCTAAGCCAACAA
Organism: Sequoia sempervirens; assembly: GCA_007258455.2. Taxonomy (NCBI): domain Eukaryota; kingdom Viridiplantae; phylum Streptophyta; class Pinopsida; order Cupressales; family Cupressaceae; genus Sequoia; species Sequoia sempervirens. Next base: position 111,570 of record VDFB02210361.1, on the reverse strand, counting down.
TGATGAGAATAACCAAGTTTTGAACAATTTTAATCAGTGGAACACAAAAAATTTAGGGGTTCCACTAGTGAGATTACCAATTACTATTACTTTTATGAGTTAAAATTTTAATAGATGAATATGTTTATGTATATATATTTAGATGAAATGAGATAAATGAATGTGCAATGTAATGTGAATGCTTAAAATGCTTTGATGATAAAAATGGTATATGATGTATATAAATTTTATGTTATTGACTAGCTTCTTTTGTGATGCACTAAGTTGGATGCAAGAAATAATCAATCCTTCCAATAAGAGAGGGGGAGTATCGCCTAGGAGAGGATTTCGGTATGGTAACCCCTAATGTATCTACTTGATCTATCACACACTCACATCCTAGTTAGTCAAGTTAAGTCAAGTCGGTTCAAGATTTGGTAAGTAAACCCTTGATCGTAATTTTTGGGATAATTGGAAAGTTTGTTTATTGGTCTTTAAATTTCTTTGGTTGTTTCTTTGGTTTGAATTAAATTGACTGAATCTATGTATTGGATACATGTTCTTCTTCATGTATTTGATATATATGTTAATTGATATGTATATGCATTAAATATATATGTGTATATTTATATATTTGATAACTCGTGTATATGAGCATATACATGTATGTGCACACATAGGTAGAAGTACTTACATATACATATATATAGATACCTTATATACATGAGAAATTGATTGGACATATATATACACTTTGTATAAATAATTATCAATATATATATGTTATTATTAATGATGTTAAAATAGTAAAATATATGTATATATGTATGTATTGATATTGTATACATGCGTACACACATATATATATATTATATATATATATATGTATGTATGTATATGATTGGCAATTAAATGGTTTTAATATATATACATTAATACACATATATTATAATGATTAGGCATTATATATATATGGTTATATATATTGAATAATATATGAATAGATATCATCGCATATGTAGTGTGAAGTAATAAGAATTGTAACACTTATATAAAGAAAACAACTTAAACACAACATAAACTAAATGCCACACATATAGTCATATATGTGATACGAGTGATTATTGGTACAATTCTTTTTTTGATGAATAGGCATCTATCTATATTATTAATAAAGATAAAGTTACATATTCACAAATAAAGAGCGGGTGGTAAGAAGGCACACCCCGAGAGTTACATGGGAAGAGCCTAGAAAACCAAAAACCAAAGTCACTTGGACCTAGCCTAGAAATCCATAAACATTACAAACATGTAAAATTAAAAGGCCATCAAGCGGCCAGAGCAGTGCCGACAGAGCCAGGAGGGTCTCTATCATCCATCTTTTTCCCCCATACATCAGTGGGGTCTGGAGTGACGTCAGGAGGAGGACCCCAACCATCGTCAACTTCTTTTTCCTTCTCTTTATCTTCCTCGCTCTAGGGCAAGATTGCAAGTGAGATTGCTACAATATTGAGCAAATAGTTTAAAGCACATGGAATGCATTATGAATGACATTTAATAAACTAAATGATGTGCTTATTTATTATGCCATGTAAAAGTAAAGAGATGCATTTAAATAACAAAGTTGTTAAGTATTTGAAAAGCCACACACAAGCAGATAAAAGCGTTGGACTTGGTCAAAGCCACGTTAAAGTTGAAGCAAAAAGAGTTTGTATTGTGTTTAACTGGAAGCCATTAATATAGGCATCAGAAGCAAATTGTGGCAAGCAACAAAAGCCATGATGGAAGCAAAAAATCTATAGGAAGCCATTGCCATGTTTTGACTTGGTAAAATAACCATTGCTGATAGTTTTTTGGAGGTGACTCAACCATATAGTAGAAGCCAAGTTTTTGGGATTGTATATGTGTTTGTATTTTGATTTTTTAGTAGCTACATTTCACTCAATATTGCTTAGTCGACTTGATTAAGAAGAGAAGTTGGTCTTGGATTTATGTTTATAGTTTAGAGGTGGAAAAAGGATGGAAAAGGTGGAAAATACGAGAGCTAAAATGTAGCATTAAGTTTTTCAAAATTTTGTATGAATAGAAGGTGACCTCGTAGTGTTTTCATTCATTCTTTTGGAATTCATTTACTTCCATTATGTTGTAGTTTTTTTGTGCAAGTAGTGAAGAGTGATAGATTTCTTGAGTGTTTGTGAGCTATTTAGTGAGAGTTTTGAGTGTTGAGAAGAGACTTGAATTGGGGATAAGCTAAAATTAGGAGCAGCAAGCGAAGTCTTTGGGAGTGAGCTTCAGATCAATTTCTCCATTAGAAGCGAAATATCTAGGCATGCTAGTCTTTCTTATTTGTTATTCTCTTTTATTTGATTGACATGTGTTTGCAAGTGCTTGAGGAATTGGTGATTGCATTTTATATAGAGCTTGCTTATATATTGAAAGGTAAAATCAAATTAGATTAAATATACATATATCTATTATTTAGAAGTATGTGATTATATTTGTGAAACAAAGGTAACTAGAATATATTATTATAATATCTAGGTTATCGTAAGTCAAATATATGATAGTATTAATTGTTATGTTGGGAAAAATGGTAAGATATAGAAGTATCATGTTGGAAATGTCATTTTATGATGTTATGTAAACTAGTATATTATTATGAGGTTTGTTCCTGGGATTAGAATAAACCAAGGTTGGGAGTAACCTAGATAGTCAGTTAGATCACTTGAAAATACATTATTTTGGGATGGAATCATGTTATGGAATAAACTCATCAAGAGTTAGTATGGTCATGTAATTTACCAAATTAAGCAATAGGGTGGGTGAAAATATGACATCCACTTCATAGAAGTGAGACACCACTCCTTAAAAAATGAGTTTCACATAATGATCAAATATTTGGCCAAAGTAGTGTAAGTTACCACTGATTATTGTTACCTAATTTTCACCCTCAGGCTCAATAAGGCAGAATATCATGTGACAGGGGTTCCATTAGGTCCGAATGCTTCAAACCAGGGAACATATCAGCGTGAGAATGGAAGGGTCCCTCTGATCCATTTTTGAAATGTCTGTGTTGCCTATCGGAAAGACATTTCTGATGTCATAACAATTTGTTTTTACATACAGGCGGCTTTTGCCATGACATTCACGTGGTCTTGGCGACAGTGGAAAGATCTATCAGCATGAGTTGTGTTCACCGCTGAGAGGTCTTGCCAAATGAGTCTGGTCTCACCGACTAACTCATGAGGTGCTTCATCGGCTTAAGTAATCCCTATTGGCATGTTGTTTCATCGAGTGCTTTGTAACTTGTCGACTAGCACAAGAAAGATCATATCGGCAAGACTTATTTGATGTCACAGCGATCAGGATCCATCTCCAGGCATCTATCAGCTTGACATTCTCTTTTGTTTCGGCAACAGAAAAGGATTGTATCGGCATAAGTTATACCGTCGGTATGTGGTCACAGTGAAATTATTTTGTCTCACCGATTGGAGGTTGAATGGAACATATTGACATGAGTTTAAGGCTTCGGTGAAGGGTCATAGCAAAAAGGTTATGTCTCCCTGACAGGAAAGCGGCGTCACTAAAGATAGGGTCTCCCCAACTCGTCATCTCTCGTCGACATCAGAGCTCGGCAAAGGGCGAAGGGATCGGCATGTGGTCTCGGCGAGCGAAGATGGTCTTGCCGAAAGAAGAAGAGATGGTCTCGATGTGGTTGCCTTCGGCAAGAGTCCTGCCGACAACGAAAGACTTCACCGAGAACATTGGATATTGGCATAGGGTCTTAGCGACCAGTGATGTCTCGCCGATGATGTGATGTCTTCAGTATAACTCTTGGCGACAGATGGACACTTCGGCAAAGGTAAATGAAGTCACCGTGAAGTCTTGGCGAAGGCTTAATGTCTCCCCGACAAGAAGGAAAAGCATTTGGCAAGGGTTTTTGCCTTCAGTAAAATGTCTCACCGACACATGGATGTCTTATCGACTGCAAAGGAGCTCGCCATAAGACAAAGCCATCTCCATGAGGTCTTGCCGACCTGGTAAGGTCTCACCGAAAGCCGAAGGAGCTCGAGCCCGGAGGAGAAGAGTGAGCTTGGGGTAAATGAAATGAGTTCGCCATAAGCTCTAGCCGATAGGCCAATGTCTCACCGACTAACAAGGGGTCATTGCCAAGAGTCTTGTCGACGGGGATGTGCTCGCCGAAAGAATTTGATATCAGCACAATGTCTTGCCGAGGGTTTAGGGTCTTGCCGAAAGGATGTTGGGGCCCGATAAAAGTAGTTGAGCTTCACCGTGGGATCTTACCAAATACATATGTGCTCGCCGAGAGATGGAGGGCTCGTTAGGAGGTCTTCCCGAACATATAATATATGGCCGACAGCAACGAATGTGCCAAATGAAAAGGATATCGGTGTGACTCAGTGGTGCTCGCTGTGACTTCTAACCGAATCCGATTGTCTCGCCGATGGTTTTGGCGATATCAATATGACTTCTAAAGCTGTAGAGACACCTAATCGCATCAATGAGACACTTCCAGTGTCTCGCCGAGATGCGATTCTTTTTCAGGAGAAGTTTTGACCACCCGGGAGTCTGCGTGTAGATCACTCAACCAATCAGAGAAAGCCAAAAGCAAGTCGTGGTGGCTCAACCAGATGAAGAAGATCAACAAAATGATAGGCAACAGGTATCTGTTCGGAGCTCAGGAACATTCAAAGTAGCTCGAATGTAGAGAGATTCAAAGATCGACACGAGTAGCAGAAGTGAAGGCGGTGGTTGCAAGATGTTCAAGAAGGGAGTCCCTTGAAGGAAATTTTTGACACCAACATGGACACACAGGGTGCATCTTGAAATTCAATAAAAATCTAGGGGGAGTTTTTCTAGCCCGAGATTTTTTTGTTGTAAGCCCTAAGGGGCCGATACAGTTTGATATATAAGGCATTTTTTTCCTTTTTTGTAGATAGTTCTGATTACACACTTTGAAGAGTTAGTGATTTTTTTAATCAATCATTTCTCAATTAATGTATGTTTTTATGTAACTCAACTGGAATCCTGAATACAACACAAAGTTTACCTTGGAAGTTTGTGTTCATGTTTGTATTGATTCTCATTTCTGTATCTTTCTTTTGAACATGCAAGTCTTTAACTGTGTTTTATAATTTTGCACTTATGTCTTAAGGTTGTGAAATTAATCTTTCCTTCCCAAGATACATATGTAGACCAAACCTGTTAGGACTAAGAAATTAAGTCTAAAAGAAGTTGCTTTGAGAATAGCAATTAGGCTTTCAAGTGTATGTTATTCCTGTGTATGTTTCATGATTTCTTATTAATACAGTGTATCACCATAAGTTTAGTTCCATTTTTATGAATTTCCGTTCTCCCTTTACCATCAAAGAATCAGTAGTTTAGGTGATAACACAAAGGAAGCCGACCTTCTTCAGAGGTTCACTCCAATCTCAAGTGACCCACAACCTCGAAGTGATCCAATGTTTCACTAGAAAGCTCAGTTTACAACTTTGCATAGGGTACATTTCTAGGTGATAACAGTTCTGGCACACCCGGTGGGACGGTGAACTAAATTGAACTGCTAGTTTAGTATGCAACTAGCGAATTTCAGACTTTATAGAAGTCTTTTGGCATACTTGGCGACTCCACAAAGAAGAAGAACCCTAGAAATTAGTGCCTTCTACAGTTTATGAGAAAAGTTCCGACAAGAGGCAGCTCAGGTCCCTTCAAATACTTGCAGCTGTCACCACCAAGAAGGAAAGGCAGAGCAATAGAAAAAATAGGAACAACAATTATCTATTCTAGAAGAACTCAGTCTACTCCTCCATCAGTGGGATCTCATTTTTTTGTACAAGTAAATCCAATTCAGCTACCTCTGATGGCCACTCCAAGGAATCAACCCTTTTCCTCTTTCAATAGAGGCAGCCCCTTAAATTTGGCACAACACAATGACATCCCAATGGTAGCCTTAAAGAGTCTGCCAATTTTTACAGGGGAAGATCAAACTGCTCCCATTGAACATATGAGAGATGTGGCTTTGTTATGCGGAGTCCACCACATAATCCAAGAGGATGTTGTAGTGAGATTATTAGCTGCTTCACTGAAAGGAAGAGTTGTGCAGTGGTATAGGAGCCTACCAATCAGTTCAATTGCAACATGAGACGGTTTTGGAGATAAGTTGCATAAGCAATTCCAAGACAGATCTGACAACTTGTCTCTATTGGAGCAATTGACTACAATTAGGAGGGCTCCACAAGAGCAGATGAATGATTTCAACTTTAGATTTCAGAGAACTTGGGATAGAATCCCTGCAACGGTGAGGCCACCTCCAGAATATGCATTCTTATACTTTTTGAGGGCTCTGAACAATGATATAGCTGTCATGATACAGTCAATGGGAGGAGTGTCTTTGCCAGATGCTTTCGAAATAGCAATCAGAGTTGAGAACAACTTAATACAAGTTGGTAAACTCGCTCCTAGGCCTCCAATGCCTATATTTCTAGAGATTCATGTAAACATTCCTTTGCAAATACGTCCTTTCACACCTCTACTAGTTGTGCCAATGCTGCCAGCTGTTGTTCTAGTTGTTGTAACACAAGAAAATGTTGCTTTCAGTTCTCCAAATGAGTTATAGGAAATCAAAAGTCTATTGCAGTCTTTTGGTAACAAGCTTGTAAGCTTAGAGAAGCAGCAATCATATAGTAGGCCTTATCAGCATCAGAATTCAGGCCAACAACAAGCATAGCAAGGTAATAAACAATAGTATCAAGGCAATTATTAGGGCCAAAAACAGAGTGTGAACACAAGGCCTATGCTTCAGCCCCTGTTAGTGTGACCAAGGAGTTGGTTCCTATCTAAAACAACTTAGTAGCAGACTATGAGTGGTGTTACCCTTATAACCAACATCATAATCAGGCCACTTGCTCAAACAGATTGATCAACTAGGCACTTATGGTACAAAATGCTTCAAATTCATAGTAGGGTGCAAGCAATGATGCATCCCCACAACACTAGGACCAATTTAGCAATGATACTACCCTACTTAACTGGCAAGGTCAAGAATTTTGTGGGTTGAACGAAGATAGTCCTCCAATTGTAGCTAACACCAGGGCAAAGAAGAGAGCTTTTGAACTTGGTCAAGCTGCTGACAAAGGAAAGGCAATGACTGCAGAACCATCTACCCCTCGAGTGGCTCCTGTTTGGCAAAGAAATCAGTAACTCCCAGACAAGGAGCAATCATAACCACAAGTTGATCATACTAGTATAAATGTACATCCTAAAGTAAATCCAATTGTACCTTATAACATCCTTGATAGTATGAAAAAAATGAATGTTACAATGTCCATGTGGGACTCATTATCTATCACAGGTCAAAAGGATATGTTACAATCAACCCTATCAAGTTTGAAAATGTCTGATCAATATGAGTCTCCAATAGGTCAAGTTAGGACTGTTTTGACAAATAATCCTCAAGAAAATAATAAGTGGCCCAGCAAAGAGGTAGTAAAAGAAGTCAAACCAACCCCCTTTTACATATCAGTGATTATTGGTGATAAGTTAGTTCATAACTGTATGGTGGACAGTGGAGCTAGTAGCTCTGTGATGCCAAAACAGATTGTTGATAAGCTTGGGATAAAGTATCAGCCTTTAGAAAGAGGAGTAATCCAATTGGACGGTACCTCTATTAATACAATGGGCATCATTAAGGATTTGAGTCTTACCCTCCATGCTTGTCCTAACTTTTCAGTTCCCCAAGACATATGTGTCATAGACCTTCCACCTTTCTTTTCCTTGTGCTTATCAAGAGACTTTACAACCAAGATAGGTGGTTATGTGTCAGCTGATTGGTCACATATGCTATTTAGAACAAGATATGGAACCAAGGTTACCATTAAATCTGAAAGGTTGGCCAAGGATCATATTGAGCCATATAACCCAAGTCCCATCAATGCTGCTCCTTCTGCTGCAAATACAAATTGTGTTGCTTTTACTGACAATGAGTTGGCTGCTGCTCAAGAACTCCAATCAAAAGTTGTTCCTGACGTGTTGCTGCATGAATGGGCAGTTGAAAATGTATTGGACAGTCCTAAGGACCTCATTCAAGATGTTGGTATGGGCAACTATGTCATTCTTGAGCCTAACACAGAGATTCCAAACCTGGAGAAAGGTGCAGATTAGTTGTTGTAGCCACTAAGTGAACTTTGGGAGATGTTCTTCGATGGTTCGAGAAGTAAGAATGGAGCAGGAGGAGGTGCAATGTTGATTTCTCCACAAGGTGATAGGTACTACTCTGCATTCCATTTTGTTTTTGCATGCTCCAATAACACTGTTGAATATGAGGGCCTTGTTCAAGGTCTAGAGTGGGAAAGGAAGAGAGGAATAACCAGCTTGAAAGTCTATGGGGACAACGAATTAATTGTTAATCAAGTAAGAGGCCTGAATGTTGCTAAAAATGATGTACTGAAGTCTTATAGAAACAGAGTGTGGGACATGCTCGAATATTTTGATGCTTTTAACTTAGTGTCTATCCCAAGAAATCAAAACAAGCATGCTGACAGGCTTGCAGCCATTGGAGCACAGTTCGATATTCCATATGACATTAGAAAAGAGGGGGTGCAACAGTATGTGAAAGTTGTGGTTAGACCGTCAATTCCTGATAACAACATTCACTGGCAAGTCTTTGACAGTGATGAACAGATCCTTTCTTTCTTGCTCGAAGAAGATCAGTTCTCCATGGTGAATCAAGCAAAACTTAAGCAACAGTATGATGATCAGGTCATATAGCTGAGGACAAATAAGTTACCCAAAGGTCTTGTTACCTTAGAGTCTATTTTCAGTACTGATGATCAGCTTAAAAAGGGTAAAGCTGGCTTGCAAATCAAAGAAGAGCATTATGAGGAACTAGAAATTTTCAAAGGTAAGCTCCTTAAGATAGGCAAAATTTGTTCACATAAAGATAAACAAGCTTTTGTTGCTTTGTGCCAAGAATTTCATGATGTCTTTGCTTGGGAATATTCAGATTTGAAAGGGTTTGATCCCCATATTGCTCAGCACACAATTGAGTTAGAACCTAATGCCAAGCTAGTAAGGCAGAAACAAAGGCCCTTGAATCCCAAGCTTGAGCCCTTAATGATTAAAGAGCTGACCAAATTAGTTGAGGGGTATTGTCTTTCCTATTAAGCATACTTCATGGGTTTCTAACCTTGTACCAGTTAGGAAGAAAAATGGTGAGATAAGACTCTATGTAGACTTCAGGGATCTTAACCGAGCATCTTTAAAAGACCACTACCCGCTGCCCTCCATGGAACAAATCTTGCAAGTAGTTGTTGGTTCTGAGAGATTTTCCTTGCTAGATGGTTTTTTGGGCTATAATCAAGTGCTGGTTAAAGAGGAAGACTAGTTTAAAACTACTTTTACAACTAAGTGGGGCACCATGGCATACAAAAGGATGTCTTTTGGTTTATCTAATGCTGGTGCCACATTTCAGAGGGCCATGGACATGGCGTTCCAAAGCTTGATCAACAAGATTATGCTTATTTATCTAGATGACATTAGAGTTTATTCCAAGAGAGCTGATGAACATTTGTCACACCTCAAGCAAGTTTTTGAAAAGTGTAGAGAATATGGGATATCCCTCAATCCTACAAAAAGTATCTTTGTAGTTCATGAAGGTAAACTTTTAGGCCATATAGTATCAAAAGATGGAGTTGCCATTGATTCTGAAAGAGTCAGAGCTATATTGGAGCTACCATTTCCAAATCACAAGAAGGGTCTGAAAAGCTTTTTGGGGTGAATCAACTTTCTGAGAAGGTTTATCCCTGATGTTGCAAACCTATTACAACCTTTGACAACCATGTTAAAGAAGAATACAGTTTTCAGTTGGACAAAGGAGGCAAAACATGGTTTTGGAGAAATCAAGGAGGCATTAGCATCTGCCCCAACGTTGGTAAACCCAGACTTCTCTAAAGACTTCTTTTTATATGCTTTTGGTAGTAGTAGTTCAATCTCTGCTATGCTAGTTCAAAAGAATAGGGATAATCTAGAACAACCCATTGCTTTCTTCAGTCAAATACTTGTTGATTATGAAGAGAATTATACATTTGTTGAGAAGCATGCTCTTGATGTGATCAGAAGTTTGAAGAAGTTTAAACCTTTGCTTTCAAACAATAAGGTTCATATTCTAGTTGCACACACAAGTGTGAAGGAATTTAGGTTGAATAAAGATCTGAGTGAAAAAAGAGTAGGGTGGATTACTAAGGTCATGGAGTATGATGTAGATATCAAGATCACCAAATTGGTTAGAGGTAAGGGTCTCTGTGAACAACTTGCTACAGGGTTAAATAGCAAAATTGAATTAGAAAAGGATGTTGTGTTTACTAATACAAATGAGTTTCACAATGCTCAAGATGATGTGCTTATGGGGACAACTAATTGGGTTCAAGATATGACCCATTTCTTACAGACTGGTGAGTGTCCATATGGTTTGAACAAAGCTAAAAGAAGATACTTCAGCCTGTAGTCCATACCATATGTGCTGATAAATAATGTTCTTTTTAAAATGGATCTGAATGGCATCCTACTACGATGCATTCATAGTGATAAGGTTGAAAAGGTGCTTCATGAATTTCATGATGGAGCTACGGGAGGCCACTTTTCCCCAAGAACTACTACCTGGAAAATCATGAGAGCTAGTTACTATTGGCCCAGCTTGTTCAAAGATGCATATTCTTGGTCAAGAAAGTGTGTCAAATGTGCTTTATTTTCAGGAAAGGAAAAACTACCTCAGTGTCTCCTCCTACATCCAAGGTGGACAGATCCTTCATGAGATGGGGGTACTGATTTCATTGGGCCAATAAATCCACCTTCTAGTGCTGGTCACAAATGGGTACTTACAGCTACTGACTATTTTACAAGGTGGACAAAAGCGGTAGCTTTAAAAGAAGCAAAAGAGTCTTCAGTTTTGAGCTTCTATGAAGATATAGTCACTAGGTTTGGAATGCCTGACTCTATCATTTCTGATAACGCTCTTGTATTTGTAGGATTAAGATTAACTGACTGGGTGGTTAAGCATGGCATCCATTTGAGCACATCTTCAAATTATTACCCTCAAGGTAATGGTTTAGCTGAAAGCACAAATAAGAACCTCATCAGGATCATTAAAAGAACCATAGAGGATAATCAAAGGATTTGGCACAACAGTTTAAAGAATGTGCTGCTTTGGGCAGACAGAGTGACCCTTAAGAGCTCTGTTGGTAATTCGCCATATATGTTGGTCTATGGCAAAGAGGCAAGATTACCCCTATCTGTGGAGCTTCTAGCTCTAGATATTGTTCACCAGTTGGAAATGTTTGAGGAATAGGACCCCATGTCTGTGAGGTATGCAGAGCTCATGGAGCTCGAAGAATTAAGGGACAGAGCAATGAAAGCCCTGGAGTATCATCAGCTCCAAACGAAAATAACATTTGACAAGAAGGCTACAGGAAAAAAATTCAAGGTAGGAGATCTCGTGTTGAAATGGGATGTTTTGAAAAGTAAGTCGGGCCATCACACCAAGTTCGATAACATGTGGGCAGGTCCATTCCTTAACAGAGATTGTAAGGAGCACAATGCTTATCAACTGGCTACAACAGATGGGGAAGTACTTCCTATCCCAGTCAATGGGATACACCTTAAACCCTGTTTTCAAATCTGATGGGTTTCCTCTTTTGTATATATAAGTTTAGGTTTATATTTTCAATAAGTGCTTCTACGCTTCAGGCTAATTATTTTCTATTTCCTGGGTGCTGTGATGGCATAGT
>VDFB02210361.1:72641-99690 GCA_007258455.2 Sequoia sempervirens | reverse complement strand
TACTTCAGTTTGGGATGCCCAAATGGATGAAGATGGCGATTTGGAATTTTTCTTCACGGTTAAACTCTACTTGGAAGAGATAGGCGTACCTTTTAGGAGATAGGGATTGAGCTTTGTAATTGTAACTCTTTTGGAGTTTACAAAGTTGTTTATTGCCTATATCTCTCAAGCAAGTTGAAGAGAGTTTGTATTAGTTTATTGCAGGTTGTGAAGAAGATATGTTGAAGGTAGGAGAAGCATCTCAAGGAAGAATTGGAGTTATTGTAATCTACTTTAGAGATTAAATAATACATTAATTCTTGATGGAGTTTTTTCTCAAAAGGGTTTCTCCACGATATATGTTGTGTATCTTCTAATATCCTGTCTAATTCTTCTACAAATTTTGTCTTTATTCTATAAATGGTAAAATAAATTAATCAGATAATCACCCACAAAGAATCTGTAACAAAGGAAAGCATATTTAGATTAGCAATCTTAAATTTTTACAAAGTATTAAGCTAAGAAAACACCTCAATTTTCAACAACAAGTGGTGCTTGCCTAATAAGAATATAAATATCTACACCTTTTAGTAATTTGATAACACCCATAGGTGTTATTACTAGTGTAATATTTCTTGGCTCATTTGTTGTAGTCTTCCTTAGAAATTTGCATATCTAAATGTGGTAAATCAAATCTATAATAACTACCTAGTGAATATTATTTTCTAGTTGATCTATATCCATTTGGTGTTAGTATGGGAATAATAGATGCGTGTTGGATTAGTGTTAAAGAGTGGGTTTAGGAATATTTATTTTGTCTTCTATCAAATTTATCCAATTGATATGCTTCAACTTAGTGCTAAAAATTGATGAAAATTTATTTCATAGTAATTAATTTATTTTAGGATAGTGTCATATATTTTAACGAATTTACACAACTTAAATTTGTTCTTATGTGTCAACCATTTGTAAAAAATTTATGGAATAAGTTACTTCATTAGTAAAAAAAATTATCACTTAATGAAAGATTCAAAATTTTGCTTAACACTATCTGTCTCAACCAATCAACCTCGTAAACATTTTTTTTCAATTGTCACTAGACTATTGTTACACCCCATTGTGAGTGTTGGTTATATTTTAAGAACCAAGCTGATCTTCAGAATTGCTTATGGACTTTTCCATTTCTAATATTTAGCGATCTAAAGGGATTGTCCAACGAAAGAGTGAAAGCAACAAAGCTTTCCTCCCGCACTTTGGGCTCTGTGAAACCTAGGAGGGTTATCCCATAATTCATATTCAAGAAATTATGAAATTAACATTTAAATACATTGTAAATACCAAATAATTCTCATATTACCACTCAACAACATAATATATCAAAAGAGTTGGTTGCTCTTTTATCAATACCCTACACTTGGAGCATGAGAACAACACAAAATTCATCACAAAATAACTACAATGGTAACTCATTTGAAAAAAAATTGTAAATAAAGAGTGATTTGTTGATGAACTAACCCAAAAATGTATTATGAATATATTACTCAAACTAGCGCCTTATCCTAAACACGGAGTCAATCTTAACCTACGCAACTTGATAATAATTTTACACATAGCATCATATAAGCTTTAAAAATATTGTATTACAACATCTCCACATTATATTCTTGACCACCACTTCTTATGAATATCCTAGCACTCAATTCATATAAATCAACAACTTCTCTCAAGCATTTACATTAATTCTTTGAATTAATAAGCAAGAACAAAACCCTACATCCACTAGAAATCAATGGAGACAAACAAAACAATCCTTGATTATATTATTCATAACTCATAGAACAAGTACATAAGAGAGAAAATGGCCATGAAATTTACACTATTCTGTATTGTATTTGCTAGTTTCGTTATCAGAATTACATACGTACTAATAGACTCAGAACCTAAGACAAAACTCAAAATATGCTTAGTATTCTTTTTACAATTCTTTGTGATCAATTGTAATCCAACGAACCCTGTACTTTTGGCCTTGAATTCCTTCTTATAGAAACGAAGGAGAAAAACAAGCTTTGGACTAGAAAGTACACATGTCACCATTCTACTAACCACTATAATATATATTTCTTGTGCAGTTACATTTGCATTCTCAAATGGAGGAAAACATATATGAGACAAAAGTTATCCTCATTTGTTGTTGGATATTTGGTCCCACCTTTCAAAAGGCATCTTCGAGCAGTTTTAACAATATCCATTGCTCAAAAAGTGTGCCCATGCACATAAAGTGACAATGAAAGAAAGCATAAAAGAATAAAATAGGAAAGGACACATAATATGTCCACGTCTGCACACTTGTCATCAACTCAAATTGGGGAGAAAGAAATATATTGTCCATACTTTAACAAAATCCTAATTTGTACTAATTTTAGGCTATCCATTGCATTTATCCCATCCATTACTCACCATGTTTGCAGATTTCAAAATCAGAATTATAATTGCCACCTTATCATTACATTTAATCCTCCAGTCCGTCCAAGTATTTTCTCTTCCATGCCTGGAGCTCCTCCTCAGTGGGCCAACTAAATTTCATGACATTATCAACCCTTTGTCTATAAAGCGAATATTTGGTAACAACTTGATTAGCTTCCTTATCAAATTCTGCTAGGACAATCTCTACATGGGCCAGCATGTCCATGTTCCTCTTTAGTGTTCCCATATCATGTTGTTGGAAAATCGAAGTAGCTTGACTTGAAATAACATCATTAGTTTCTTTTCTCCATTCCTACAAAGTCTTGATGTTACCATCATCCCTTAAAATGGATGGCAAGAGACCATGATGTGACTCATAAAATTGTTGACCAACTCACTTTTCTTTGCTTCCAAAGGCTCAATAACTCCCCTAAATTCTTGAATCTCAATTACAATAGTAATGGTGGACTTAAGCTTCTCAGGGGGGTTAACATCCTTCTTGGATCCAATAGACATCATCCTCAACTCTTACAACCTAGGGATCCATGTCTCCATGAGCGGAATATCCCTCTCCTTACCATTGCCAAAATTATTTATAGCAGATTTCATGGAGGAATAAATATCATGAATACTATTTAGTCTGTTAACAACCCCTATGTTTAAGTGTTCCAAAACTGTAGTGACAATCTTCACATTACTCATAAAGATTTCCCTATCATGATTTTCACATTTCTCTTTATAATCATTTAGTTGCTTAAGAAACTCCTCCTTGTTGACACCTTCCTCAGACTGTGGTACTTCTGATGTACTAGGATCTATCATTGAAATGGGCATAGTTCCCATATTGTATGGCACAATTTCCCATGAGGAACTTGTGGAAGGGGTATAATCAGTGGTTGCAACTTCATGTGGAGGGGTAGGAGAATCAACACTAGTCTATGTTTGCTCTCTTGGTTGCAAATTTTTCAACTTCTCCTCTAATAATGTTATTTTCATTTGTAGTTGCATCTTTTGTTGTTCAATCCTTCCATATTCTACCAACAAGTCATTGTATTATGTCTTGAAATTTATTTTTTTGCAGTTATAGATTCCATGGTGGCTCTTGTGAGCTAAGCAACATTTACAAACATAATTTTTGCCTCAAGAATTGATGTCTCTGACACTCTCATTATTATTAGGCCTCCCCTGTAGTTAGGTACAGGTTCAACAATATTAGGCCTTTTTGTACTTGGGGCAAGAGACCAAATAGCTAATGCATCCCACTGCTCACTGAAAGTGGATCCTTGTAGTGCAATTGCAACCTCTTCTTCTGAATTGTAGATAGATCTATCACATATTTTTATTGTATCAAATGCAATAGTAGAAGCCAAATCCCATTCTTGTAACAATAAAATACCACTATTTCTTACCAACTTTCTACCCTTTTGCAGTCATCCCCTGAAACTTAGCTCTCATTTCATTTAAGCCCTGGAAATTCTAAGAACATTCATAACCAAGGCTCTTCTCAATTCTAAAGAAAAAAAGTTCTCAAATACCGCATAATCAAAAATTCTATCATCCTTATCTAGTATGTAGTCCAACATTGAACATGTAGCTCCAAAGTACCTTCCATCCTATCCAGTGTCATATTCTGCCCAAAATAAGGTGCTCCTTTGACCAGAAACATGTGCCATACTCTTCCAAAGTACCTTCCATCTATCATACTCTTCCCTAAAAGAATTTTCATCAATTTTAGGCATATCATCACTCCACTCAATGAGTCTGAAGACATGAGCAATCTCTTCCTTTGTGACCCTAACCATGTCAATTCCATCACAAGACCTCAATCTTGGTGACTAGGTCATAATTCACAAATACTACTTTCAATAGATCGATATCTAGGTATACATTAGGTGTGCAGTCAATTTCCCTAGGTCAATATTCCAAGAGTTTCCAACTAGAATGCCCATGTTTCAAATTTTGAACCAGCCATAAAACAATTCCCACCTAGTGAAAGGTAGTTTCGCATCCCTAATAAAACTATTTTTGTCAATTAAGCCCTCAACTACTTGCAGACCCCAGAGGAGAAATTGAACCTTAGGTTTTTCACTAGTTGAGGGTGGCAGCTGGTCAGCAAGGTCTTTACTCAAAGGTCTTTTTGGAACAAAGGCTTCCCCTTTCGATAAAGATGCTTTTTCTTTGGGAGCCATAACTCAAGGGTTTTACAAAGCAGGATTTCTGGGTTTCTGGTTTCTTAGAATAAAATTTTTGACTGAGTTTGACACGAATTATAGCAATGCAAGATCAACTAATTACTTTCAACGAACGTCAAGCCTTAAAAGAAATGCAAAACCAAGAAAACCATAATTGAAAGAAAGATTTGGAGACCGTAATTTATCAACAATTATGATGAGAAGGCAATAATTCACTTACTAGTTTTTTGTAGGTTAATAAACCTAGCTTTGACATCGAGAGGGCCTAAAAACCACAGCATGAGCTCTCCAAGTGTGTAGAATGTCTTTCTCAATGCTCAATTATACTTTGAAACAAGTTTTAATAGTTATGAAATCTCTTGATTTGGTAGCTTGACGTCCTTTCCGCTATTAATGCTCGCTCGCATGAACCAGAACGACTCATTTTGCTTCAAACTGAGCTTTGAATGTCAGTTGTTGATTGTAAAAATGTGTTGATTGACAAATGATCTAGATCAAGTCAACCTAATTTGAAAAAACTAACTGTAAGCAACCCTAGCATTCATCAAATCAAAATAACCCATGTGGAGGGGCTAGCTTATCGCGCGTGGGCTCCACTATCTCCTTGGTACTGAAGCGATGTCCACGTGTGAACCTTCCCATTCCCCCATGAAACATATCCCTCGTACAAATCCTGGCAACAGGGAGACGGGGAAGGGTTGAGATTAAATCTCATGCCTTCAATATATTTGTCTTAAAGTAGGACCATTCGCTCGTGACCATATTCCTTTGATATAATGAATGACACAGATTAAAAAATCTCTAATGTTGTCAAAACACATGCCTCATATTTCCTTTTAGTAGCACACACTTTACTATCTATGCCACATGCTGAAATATTTGTTTAATATTGGCCTTTATTCTAATGTCTTTCACACCCTCTAGGTTACTCCACGTGGTGCTCCCGCTTCCCCATTGGGAACCAGGCGGTAGAGATGGGCCCCACACAGGATAGTAGGGAGCAGTCAGGATTGACCCATGTCACCCACTATCAACCGTTGATCTTCTCTCAACAGAGTGTTTGTTTCACTTTATAGCTTGGTATGTCCCCCGACCCTGGGACACGCGTCCATAGCTCGCTAGCCCATGACAATAATTTATTGTAAATTTAGAATAGATGGGGTAGTGAGGAATGACCTAGATGAAGACATGTCACATGACACTCACTGTCGATCATCCTTAGAACTCTGCTCGTTGACCCTTTGAAAACATTGGGTCCACCGACGAGCATGACACGCAGCAACCGCCAGCCAGCCCGTGTGATTATTTTAATGAGAAATGAAGCAGAATGGGGATGCGGGGGATGATAGAGATTTTCTCATGGTGATCAAACTATCATTATAAAACATAAGATCTGCACATTCCAAATTTGTGAGGTTTTAAAAGATGGGCCTGACTAGGCACATGATGGGTTTGGACACAAGGAACAAATTATAAAACCTTAGGTTAATAAGGAGAATTAAGCCAAACCTAGGACCCGACCAAGACTTAGAAAAACTTTGACCCACATTATAATAAAGTAATATTTTGAATACGACCATGGGACTACCAAGATCAAGGAGTTGGTTTATCATCGAGGTGAAAGGCATAAGGCAACTTAAATGGTTGGGAATCGACAGTAAGGTGTCAACGACAAATTAGAATGCCAATAAGGAATTTCAGACTTAGACCATTTTGAGAGGGTTAAGGAGCACAAAACCCTAAAGCATGATTGACAGGATAAAACCTAAGCCCACAATGATGATAATAACTAGGTTTTGAACAATTTTAATCAGTGGAACATGAAAAATTTAAGGGTTCCACAAGTGGCTCTGACTGGGGACACATGCCTCTTGTAGGCATGGCGAGATCCTAAAATCTCAAGTTGAAGCGGACCAAGCACAGAGGACCAAAACCAGAAACTACTTGGACTAGGTAGTCGGACCAAACCAGACACAACCAAAGAAAACACACCTATACACAATATTTACAGGACTATACAATGTACATGGAAAAGAACACACTTCAAGAGAAGTATGGCTTCAAGAACTATCCATGTATTAGCAGCTCAAGAATTTCACTTGTTAATTCTTGTAGGAAATATGAGTCCTCGCCATGAGTGTTTCTGATCAAATAAGGGCCAAGCCATAATGCTTCAAACTTTCCATGTTTTCCCTTATCTTTGGATCTTGCATTCCACATCAACACTAGGTTCCCTACTTGAAATTTCCTTGAGGATTCTTTCTTGTCATGCAAGTTCTTGACTTGCAACTGCAACTTGGCACTTCTTTTCTGAGCATCCCTCCTTGTTTCATCTACTTCCATCAATGCATCAATCCTATGTTGCATTGCGTTGCACATGTCCTCATCATACTCTTGGACAAACTTGTACATTTGCATGAGGTTGTTCTATGGAAACCTAGCTACAATTCCATATACTAAATCAAAAGGTGCATAGCCAGTGGCCTTCTTAACAGTCACCCAATCTACCCACAAGGCTAACCTTAACTTGGAATCCCAAGCTCTTTTATCCTTCTCAAGAATCCTTTTGATGATTTTTATCAAGCTTTTATTTCTTGATTCTAGTTGACCGTTTCATTGATGGTGATATGGTGAAGAATATGACATTGGGATTCCATGTTTTGAGTAAAAGTCTATAAACTCCTCAAATTTGAAGCACATTGCATTATCTGAGACAATTTTCTTAGGTACTCCAAATCTGGTCAATATATTTTCCATCAAGAATTCTATGACTACTTTACTTGTTGCTCTTTTTGTTGGGATAGCTTCCACCCATTTTGTAAAATAATCCATGGCCATAAGAATCCATGAATGCCCCCCACTAGAATTTTCAGCTATTTCTCTAATGAATTCAATAGGTCCCATTGTTGAAAGGGTGCCTACACAGTAACTGGTCTAAGAGGAAAGTTGCCTGAGAATTTTAGTTTCCTAGAGAACCTTTGGCATGCATCACATGCTCTTACCAGTTTGTATGCATCCTTAAAAATTGTCGGCCACTAGAATCCAACCCTCAATACTTTATGGGCAATGGTTTTAGCCATATAATTTCCACCACATACCCCACCATGCACTTATTTTAACAACTCAAAGGCCTTGGTCTCATCAACACATTTCAACAATACACCCTCCAAGTTCCTCCACCATAATTTTCCTCTTATGATAACATATTTAATGGCATGTAGCTTGATATTTCTTTTCTAATTCTCAGTCAATCCCTTAAGGCACTGCATTCTTTGCAAGTAATAAACAACATCTTTATACCAATCACAATATTCCATATCACAAATATATGATCTCCTAGAATCATCTTCCAGATTTATTTGTTGGCATCTAGGTTCACTTCAGCCATTAACTTGGCCAATCCCTGACCTCTCACCAATTTGGTTATCTAGATGTCAATATTAAATTCTTGATTTTTTTTTATCCACCTACATCTTCTACCCATGATTTCTTATTGGGTAAAGATGTCCTTCACAGCTGCAGTTGGAACATAAGCAATGACTGTAGCTCCAACTAGGTAAGTTCTGAAGTTCTTCACAACCTTAACAAGTGCATATGCTTGCTTCTCCATTAAGTCATATTTTAACTCTGCAACTTGAAGTGACTTGCTAAAGAAAGCAAATGGTTGTTCAAAACCCTCTTCATTCTTCTATAATAAAATAGCAGCAATAGTATGAAACGATGCAAAAGAAAAGATTTGTAATGGCCTCGAGAAGTTAGGAGTCCTTAAAATTGGGGCCTCCTTAATAGCCTATTTTATGCTCTTGAATGCCTGGATAGACTCTTCATTCCAAACTACCTTTTCTCCCTTCTTCAACATCTTGGAGATGGGTCTTGTAATCTCTGCATTTAAGTTAGTTACAAATCTCCTCAAGAAGTTGATCTGGCCAAAGAATGATTGAATGCTTTTTACATTCTTTGATTGGGAAATCTTGTCTATGGATGCTACCCTTTTAGGGTCAATCCTTACTCCCTCCTTGGACACAATATTCCCTAGCAACTTTCCTTTAGTAACCCCAAAGTCACACATCTTAGGGTTTAGTGAGATCCCATATTCCAAGGCCCTGATAAATATCTTCTCCAAGTGCATGCAATGATCCTCTTCCTTCTTGGAGTAAGCTGTCAAGTCATCTTGGTAAATTGCCATGAATAATTCAATAAAATCATAGAAGGATACATCCATAGCCCTTTAGAAAGTACCACCTGCATTGGTTAAGCCAAATGGCATCCTTACATACTAATAGGTTCCCCATGGAGTTGTGAATGCAATATTATACTACTCAGACTCCTTCAATTTTACTTGATTGTATCAAAAAAAAAACATCCATAATTGATAATAGCTCACAACCAGTTTCCTTATGCAACATGGCTTCCATGTTTGGCAGTGGATAGTCATCCTTTAATGATGATATGTTCAGATTCCTAATATCACCATTTTTCTTCCTGAATGGCATGAGATTAGACACCCATGAAAAATGCCTAATGGGTTTTATGATGCTAGCATCCCTTAGCTTAACCAATTCCTCTTACATTTTTGGATCTAAGGTTGGATTGATGGGTCTTTGCTTTTGCTTGAAAGGCTTGGCGTCTTCTTTCAGAGGAATCTCATGTTGGAATAATTCCTCTCTATATACTTTGAGGTCATCATATGACTAGGAAAAGATATGTCTGTATTTTCTCAATAAGGAAATTAACATTTCCTTGATCTTTGGTTTCATCTTCTTTCCTACATATACCTTTTTGGGGGCATTTTTCATCCCCAAATTTACTTCTTCCAAATCCTCTGGATGGGTGGCAGTTGTTTTAACCTTGCTCTTGTCCTGACTATGAAAGACTCTTTCTAATGCTATGAGGCCCTTAGGGATTTTTTTTATCTTCAACTGAATGACCTCACTCCCAAAGACTATATCCTTACCATCTATATTTTCAATAAATGCACCAAAATCAATCTCCTAACCTTCATATTCATCAACACATTTAAAAAATTTCAGAATATCTTCATCATCGTTGAAAATTTTCCAATTATGTCATTGTTAGGGATTGAGGGCCTTGCTTGTACCTCAACCTTAGAGATACCTATGAAAGTTATATCATCTGGTCTTAATGCAATGTTTGCAAGTAATTCTGCAACTCTGTTTTGTCCTCTTTCCATCCAATCTATTCCAAAGGCATCAAACTATTCAATGGAATCGCAAACAACATTTCTCTATTGCTTCAATTTGTTATTTTTGCATGCGTATCTGGATCTTAACTAGGATATCACCAACTCAGAGTCATTGATTACCATTAACTTCTTTATCCCATTCTTTTCATCCAACCTCAATCCTAGTAACAATGCTTCGTACTCTGCCACATTGTTTTCTCAAACAAAAGACAAAGTGAAAGAAAATTTGTATGTATTGTCACTAGGTGATACCAGCAATATTCCTGCACCAGACCCTTCCTTAGAACTTGCACCATCAAAGTACATCTTCTAGATTTCATCCTTATTAGATAGTCTTATAACTTCATGGTCTATAGGTGCAGGGCACCTATCACATTCTCTTGATATCTCTTCTACCTTAAACTCATTAATATTAGTATCTATAAATAGAATTGTATCATCCTCAAGAGCATGCTCCATCATATGTGGTACTTTTGGCTCTCTAACCACTTGGACATCCTTACCATCAATGGGGAAAGTAACGTAAGACATGTCACACTACATGTTGCCTCCCATGGAAGCACTCCATTTCCTAGATAGCAACATTCCATAATTGGGTAGGATATCCACCACCACTACACTCATTTTAAATTCTCTCTGTATATGCTTCCAATCTATAAGGAAGTTCATTGATCAGACTAGTAACAGGGATTTCCCTTGAATACATAGGATAACAAGTTTTCCATGGGTACTGTCAACTTTTAGCCTCAATGCCTCCATGATCTTGGTTGGCATTATATTGTTGGATGCTCCAGAATCAATAATACATTTTTTTAGAAAATTTCCCTCAACAATCAACGTGAGGAAGAATGGGTCTATTTTTCCAGGACATGTTTTGATTGAATTCCCTAGAAAAATATGATGGATCTCAGTAATCACTCCCTCAACTTCTTTATCTTTCTTTTCCTTCTCACTCACTTTGGGTGGAGTGGACACCACTAATTCAATACAAGTTGTAGTAGTGCCATTGATAAGGGATACTACCTTTTGTTTGTGTTCATCAATCCTCATCATCTCGAGCAAAGGAACAAAGACTTTTGCTTGGCTAAGAAATTGAAACATATCAACATGAGTATACTTAAGAAAATTAATTGGGATCATACCTTGTGATCTGTACCACTTTCCTTTTGTTGATTTTTTGTTGTTTCAGCCTTGGGCTTGGCATCTTTACTTGTTGCTTCAGAATTCTGCCTCTGTGCCTTTGTCTTTATAGCAAGGGATTTGAGTTTTGCACCTTCTTTTGGTTTATCCATTTTCTTAGCCCAAATTTTGTCTCCCTTGTTCTCCTTGGATTTGAGTGCTTCTACTTTGCCATCATACTTTTGCTCTTTGGCTTTCACATTTTGCTCCTTGATAAAGAGACCAACAGGACTACCTTGGTCACCACCAACTATTTTATTTCTTAGATTATATGAGTTTCTGGCTTGAGTGGCCAAGGCCACTGTGTACCTTGCAATTTCCTCATTTAAAGATCTTCTTAGGGACACATTATCTTCAGCTGCTTCAATGTGTATACCTCATTATCACTATCATCATCTTCATTAGAGATAAGTTGTTGGTGATATGTATTGGAAATATTCCTTTGGTCATCCACATCCATTTCATGAGACTCCGTATCAGAGGAGCATTCATTGTCAGCAAAATCAGAACCATCCATGATCATATTAACGTCAACATCATCCTCATTTGACTGATCACAGTCTTCAGGCACATCCTCTTCCACTTCAACCATTTGTGCAACTACACACTAATGAGGAGAATGCGACATTTGACACACCATGCACCAAGGGGTCTCATCAGCAAAATTTCTTGAGTTCTTCTATAGAGGATCCAGAGGAACCTTATTCTAAGCATTTCTCTGATTATTGGGAATGTTCTTCCCATTATGCCAGTTTGTATTAAATGGATGATCCTGCAACCGAGGAAGTATTTTATTCTTATGATAATTATACCTTTCATTTGTTAGACCTTTCTCTTGTCTAGAAATTTTGTTTCTTAGATCCTTCATGGTATTATTTATGTTATCAATAATATCCTCCAAAGAATTTCCCTTGGAACCAGAGTTTTTATCCTCTTTATTTGGATTCTTGAGGATCTCTACATCATCCCTCCTCCCCCCTTTACCAATTTCTCTATTAATATTATTAATATGGATAGCCATCTTATAAGCCTCTCTCAACGTTTGAGGATTCTTATCCAGTAAGTAGTAACTCATCTTGGCATCAAAGGCATTGCATTAGCTCACTAGACATACAGTGGCATTTAAAATGAGGAGCTAGCTAGTTCATGGCCTTTTAAAATCTTACATTGAAATCA
This sequence comes from Sequoia sempervirens, assembly GCA_007258455.2. Classification (NCBI taxonomy): domain Eukaryota; kingdom Viridiplantae; phylum Streptophyta; class Pinopsida; order Cupressales; family Cupressaceae; genus Sequoia; species Sequoia sempervirens. Next base: position 87,498 of record VDFB02210361.1, on the reverse strand, counting down.
ACCACACCCTCATTGGAACTTTTAATAACATTATTAAATTGATTCAAAAGAAACCTTGAATCAGTCTTATCACCATACTGCTCTCTGAACAACCTCTTAAATTCCTCCCAAAATCCAATGCTCTCAACAAGCAAACTTCTATACCATTCTCTGGCATCCTCAGTAAGTGACTACATGAATAGCTTCATCATGACATCCTCTGCTTCTACCTCAAAATTTTGCATGACATTAGCAAATGCTTTGAGGTGGTCTTCACCACTTAAGGCATTGTTTCTAGAGAATCTAACTAAAGTAGGCCTGAAATCTTCAGGAAATGGGTTAGGATAATCAGGAATGCCAGTAAAGCATAACTGTTGGTATCTTTCAACTTGCATTGGTCTCCTGGTAGCTTGATCTACATGAGAATTTCTAGGCTTATCATCTTTTTGGTCATCAGATTGAGTCTTATCCTTACACTTTCCATCTCCATTATTATTTCCACTTCCTTTCTTCTTTCCCTCATCATCTTCAAAGTAAGAGTTCTTATTTTTATCATTTCCTCCACCTCCACCATCCTGAACCCCACCACCACTCCCACTGTCAGTATGTCCCTCAAACTTCTTCTTTTGTGATTCACTATCAGTATGTATAGAGCTTGAAGCTTCTGGGTTTGGTATGGAGATCTTAAGAAAATAAATATTTCTAGCTATCTCTACATTGGCAGCTTCAATTTCAACTTTCTTCAACTCTTCTTGTAATTTGTCATTTTCCAATTGCAATCTCAAGATCTTGGGGTTTGGAGGTGCACTGGATGGGGTAGGATCAATCTTGACATTTCGGGTGGAAGTATTAACGGATGAAGTATTGGTACTTGTGTTGGTATTTGTATTGAAGGTATTGAAGGTAGTTTTCTTTGGTTGATCAATGGGCTTCTTCCCATGATCTACATGTTGTGATTTCTTAGCAATAGTAGACAAATATGAAGCTTTGGTGGTTGCAATGGATGTGGTATAGGTATTAGCAGCATAGGTTCCCATTTGGATGGTCACCTTAGGTGGATCAGGGGTCATTTTAGCAGCAAACTTAGAAGCATTTTCATAAATTACTTTTTGCTTCACTTCTTCTCTCATCTTCTCTAGTCTTTGTCTCTGAGCATCTCTTTCTTGCATCTTAGCCTTGATTCTGTCTTCCTTTCCTTTCAACTCCTTTGCTTTTTTTTCTTCCAACTCCCTGAGCCTACGTTCTTCTTCTTCTAAGGATCGCATATATTTATCTATGTCTTCCTCATTCTCCAGGATATCTCTAGACTCACTTGGCTCGAGGGTAAAGAAATCATGATTATCTAGTTCTCCCTCAAGGGGAAGGTGCACTTCTACACTAGGACGTTCACCTTTGGGCTTAAAATTATCTCCAGTAAAAAAAGATCCAACTCCAGGAGTTGAAAGTTTTGAGAACTTCTTATTTTCATTCTAGAACTCCCACCTGTCTTCCTCTCTTGATACATAAAATTCATTATCAAAAAATTTCCTCAATGGGAAAACTCCCTTGATATACATTAGGAACCTCAACTTCACATGCCTCTTCATGTGTATTTTCACTATTTACTTTATTATTAAAATTAGGAGATGCATCAATGGGAAGTTCAGTTGACTTACTTGATTTAGCACATTACTTCACCTAGGTGGGTTGCTTGTCCTTCGAGTGCTTAGACTCCATCTTCTGTTCAGGATGCTTCTTTTTGTAACTTCTAGTCTTTCTCATGGGGCCAAATTGTATCTTAGAATTCTCTTTCTCACTTTCTCTCTTGGAATTTATACTTGCACTGGCACAAGAGACTTCAGAGTCGCCACCCAGGATGCTGGGAAATAGAAATTGATTGTATTTTGGCTTGGTACTTGTAATCTCATAAAATACTTTGAACATAACCTGACACAAGGTGAAACAATGGACTAGAACCTGACACATAAGACTAGATGTGACTTATGTAAATGAAAATTTGAACCACTTACTCTCCAAACAATAAAGACCAATAAAATACTCGACTCTGGTTGTACCGGATTTGAACTAGAGACTTTGGACTTAGCAATTCCCCAGCAGAGTCACCATTTTGTTAGTTGTTTTTTAAGAACCAAGCTAATCTTCAAAATTGCCTATGGACTTTTCCATTTCCAATATTTAGCAATCTAAAGGGATTGGCCAATGAATGAGTGAAAGTAGCAAAGCTTTCCTCCTGCACTGAAGGCTCTGTGAAACGCGGGAGGGTGATCCCACAATGTATATTCAAGAACTTATGCAATTAACATTTAAATACATTGTAAATACCAAATAATTCTCATATTACCACTCAGCAACTTAATGTATCAAAAGAGTTGGTTGCTCTTTTATCAATACCCTACACTTGGAGCATGAGAACAATGAAATTCATCACAAAATAACTACAATGGTAACTCATTTGAAAAAAGTTTGTAAATAAAGAGTGATTTGTTGATGAAGTGACCCAAAAAATGTATTATGAATATATTATTCAAACTAGTGCCTTATCCTAAACACGGAGTCAATCTTAACCTACGCAACCTGATAACAATTTTACATAGCATCATATAAGCTTTAAACATACTGCATTACAACATCTCCATATTATATTCTCAACCACCACTTCTTATGAATATCCTAGCACTCAATCCATATGAATCAACAACTTCACTCAAGCATTTACATTAATTCTTTGAATTAATAAGCAAGAAAAAAACCCTACATCCACTGGAAATCAATGGAGATGAACAAAAAAATCCTTGATTATATTATTCATAACTCATAGAACAAGTACATAGGAGAGAAAATGGCCATGAAATTTACACCATTATGTATTGTATTTGCTAGTTTTCTTGTCAGAATTACATATGTACTAACAGACTCAGAACCTAAGACAAAACTCAAAATATGCTCAGTATTCTTTTTACAATTCTTTGTGATCAATTTCAATACAACGAACCTTGTACTTCTAGCCTTGAATTCCTTTTTATAGAAATGAAGGAGTAACACAAGCTTCGGGCTAGAAAGTACACATGTCACCATTCTACTGGACCGCTATAATACATATTCCCTATGTAGTTACATTTGCTTTCTCATAACAAGGGAAACATATATCAAACAAAATTTATCCTCATTTGTTGTTGGAGATCCAGTCCCACCTTTCAAAAGGTATCTTCTAGTAGTTTTAACAATATCCACGTTCTCAAAAAGTGTGTCCACGCACATAAAGTGAGAATGAAAGAAAGCATAAAAGAATAAAATAAGAAAGGACACAAAATATGTCCACGTCTACACACTTATCATCAATTCAAATTGGGGAGAAAGCAATATATTATCCATACTTTAACAAAAGCCTAATTTGTACTAATTTTAGGCTATGCATTGCATTTCTCCCATCCATTACTCACCATGATTACATATTTCAAAATAAGAATTATAATTTCCACCCCATCATTGCATTTAATCCTTCAGTCCATCCAAGTATTTTCTCTTCTAGGCCTGAAACTCCTTAGTGGGCCAACCGAATTTCATGACATTATCAACCCTTTGTCTATAAGGTGAATATTTGGTAACAAATTGATTGGATTCCTTATAAAATTCTACTAGGACAATCTCTACATGGGCCAGCATGTCCATGTTCCTCTTTAGTGTTCCCATATCATGCCCCTCACAAATCGAAGTAGCTTGACTTGAAATAACATCATTAGTTTCACTTCTCCATTCCTACAAAGTCTTGATGTTACCATCATCTCTTAAAATGGATGGCAAGAGACCATGATGTGACTCATAAAAACTGTTGACCAACGCCCTTATCTTGGCTTCCAAAAACTCAATAAATCCCTTGAGTTCCTGAATCTCATTTACAATAGTAATGGTGGGTTTAAGCTTCTTAGGGGGGTTAACATCCTGCTTGGCTCCAATAGATATCATCCTTAACTCTTACAACCTGGGGATCCATGTCTCCATGAGTGGAATAGCCCTCTCCTTATCATTGCCAAAATTATTTATAGCAGATTCCATGGAGGAATAACTATCATGAATACTATTCAGTCTGTTAACAACCCCTTTGTTTAAGTGTTCCAAAACTGTAGTGACAATATTCACATTACTCATAAAGACATCCCTATCATGATTGTCACATTTCTCTTTATAATCATTTAGTTACTTAAGCAACTCCTCCTTGTTGACACCTTCCTCAGCCTGTGGTACTTTTGATGTACTAGGTTCTATCATTGAAATGGGCATAGTTCCCATATTATATGGCACAATTGCCTATGAGGAACTTGTTGAAGGGGTATAATCAGTGGGTGTAGCTTCATGTGGAGTGGTAGGAGAATCAACAGTAGTATGTGTTTGCTCTCTTGGTTGCAAATTTTGCAACTTCTCCTCTAATAATTCTATTTTCGTTTGTAGTTGCATATTTTGTTGTTTAGTCCTTCCATATTCTACCAAAAAGTCATTGTATTGTGTCTTTAACTTTTGTTTTTCTGCAATTACATATTCCACGATGGCTCTTGTGAACTGAACAACATTTATAGACATATTTTCTACCTCAAGAGTTGATGTCTTTGACACTCTCTTCATTATTAGGCTTCCCCTATAGTTAGGTGCAAGTTCATCAATATTAGGCCTTTTTGTACTTGGGGCTAGATACCAAATAGCTAATGCATCCCACTACTCATTGAAAGAAGATCCTTGTAGTGCAACTGCAACCTCTTCGTCTAAATTGTAAAGAGGTCTATCACATCTTTTTATTGTATCAAAGGTAATAGAAAAAGTCAAATCCTATTTTGGTAACAAAAAAATACCACTATTTCTTACCAACTTTCTACCCTCTTCTGTAGTCATCCCCTGAAACTTAGCTCTCATTTCATTCAAGACCTATGCTTGAATGGTGGCATCAGGTAACTTTGGATGAAGACTTCTTTGCTTGGCCAAATTGCTAACATATTCATTCTTCTTGGCCCTGTATGAAAATTCCATGAAAGCTTGAGATCTTACAAATGAATCATCCATGAATCTCGTGCATGCTTCCACCCTGAAATCATCCTTGCCATTAAGCCCAGTGAGGTCAACCTTACTTAGCCTCATACCCAATTGTTGTGGCACCATTTTTGTTGGTGTAGGAGGCATTCCCTAATGCATTTTATTCTCTAATACACAAATTTCTTCATTAGACTCATCATCATAATAATCCACCAAACCCGTTTCTTCAACCTTCTGCTTCTTCAATGGTGGGTCTTTTGGTGGAGAGGCATGTTGTGATGGGGCATCAACATCCATAATTTCAGGCCCAGTTGACCTTGGAGGAGATGGTGGTGGCATTTGTGGCATTGGAGAAAGAGGTATTTGTTCCTTTTGTTGAGAGGGAGCAACAATTGCATCATCTTTATTTTCCTTGTTCTTTCTTCTTATGAAGAACTTTATTTTTCATTCCTTAGGAGGCTGAGATGTAGGTTTCTCCTCCATAACAGGGATTTCTCCCCCACCCCGTTCTTCTTCTATGGGGGCTTTCCCCTTATCTAGAATCATCTTCTCTCCCTCAAGGTGGCCCACCATTGTTTCAAAGTTTCAGAACAAATATTCCATTTTTTGAATCATACATGGGATTTCTGCAAGAATAGTAAATTTGGGGTTTCTCTCCCTTACTTTCCTTTGCATTTTGTTAAAAGCAATCCATTTTGATTTTCTACCATCTTGCTCTACAAAATCAAATATATTCCTTATCACATCCTCGGGGTACCAAAAAATGTGCTCAAATTTGGAACTCCAATTTCTCAATTTTAACCAAGCTATGAAGCCTTAAGGATCATAATACTCCCTTTCCCCTGATCTTCTCATGTGAAAAGCTTTGAGTATATAATTTATCTTATTCCAACCTCCCTTTCTCATTACAAAATTAGAGAAGCATGTGTATGAGGGGAAAAATGTTCCTTTTCCCTGCTCCAACAAGTGTTTTTTTTCCACACTTCCCAATTTCCATATTACTTCTAGCACACATTTTGGTAGTAGGTGAGGTGAGATAGTGGTACCATACACTCTCAAAATAGTATATGTATGGTATGGGATAACATCTCCCCAATTATGATCAACCTACCTCTAGCTTCAACCTTCTATCTTTGGGTCTTAAGAAGTCATACAGGGCCCTGGAAATTCTAGGCACATTCATAATCAAGGCTTTTCTCAACTCTAAATCAAACAAGTTCTCAAATATCACATAATCAAAAGTTGTCTCATCCTTATCTAGGACAGTAGTCCAAGACTAAACAGGCAAATCCAAAGTACCTTCCATCCTATCTAGTGTCATATTTTCCCCAAAATAAGGTGCTCCTTTGAACAGAAACATGAGCATCAACAATAAGTACCAACTAAACCTTACCCCATCTGCACCCCTCTTCAATTTTACCAGAACCTCATGAATTCTCTCTACCAGAAATCTTGGATAATCATATGTTGTGCAATATTGGGGGTGTTGAATGTGGGCTGCTATATACATCCATGCCATGGGCATTCCAATGACAAGATCATAGCCAATATGACAAATGGAGTAGAAATTCCTTTGGAAATAAGGGATAAAGTAATTAATAGGAAAAGGCTCTTTATCAAATGGTCCCAATGTAACTTTTTGGCCCCCAATTTCTACTAAGTACCTTAGCAATATATGGACCCTAAATGCAATCTTAGTTCTATCATACTCTTCCCTAAGAGCCTTTTCATCAATTTTAGGCATATCATCACTCCACTTAGTGAGTCTAAAGACACGAGCAATCTCTTCCTTGGTGACCCTAACCATGTCAATTCCATCATAAGACCTCATAGTCCTAGTGACTGGGTCATAATTCATAGCTATTGCTTTTAATAGATCTATATACAGGTATACATTAGGCACAGTCAATTTCCCTAGGTTAAGATTCCAAGGGTTGCCAACTGGAATGCCTATGTTTCTATTTTGGAACCAACCATAGACCAATTCCCACCAAGTTGAAGGTAGTTTGACATCCCTAATAAAAATATTTTTTTTAACTAATCCCTCAACTACTTATGGACCCCAGAGGAGCAATTGACCCTTAGGTTTTTCACTAGTTGAGGGTGGCAGCTGGTCAACAAGGTCTTTACTCAAAGGTCTTTTGGGAACAGAGGCTTCCCCTTTTGATGAAGATGTTTTTGCTTTGGGAGCCATAACTCAAGAGTTTTACAAAGCAAGGTTTCTAGTTTCTTAGAATAAAATTTTTGACTAAGAGTTTGACACAAATTATAGCAATGCAAGATCAACTAATTACTTTCAATGAACATCTAGCCTTAAAAGAAATGCAAAACCAAGAAAACCCTAATTGATAGAAAGATTTGGAGATCGTAATTTATCAACCATTCTGATGAGAAGGAAATAATTCACTTACTATTTTTTTGTAGGTTAATAACACTAACTTTGACATTGGACATGCTTGAAAAACCACAACACAAGCTCTCCAAGTGTGTAGAATGTCTTTCTCAATGCTTAATTATACTTTGAAATGAGTTTTAATAGCTATGAAATCTCTTGATTTGGTAGCTCAACGTCCTTTCTGCTATTAAGGCTAGCTCACACAAAACAAAATGACTCATTTTCCTTTAAACTAAGCTTTGAATGTTAGTCGTTGATCGCATAGATGTGTTGATTGACAAACGATCCAGATCAAGTCAACCTGATTTGAAAAAAATGATTGTAAGCAGTTGTAACATTCATCAAATCAAAATAAGCCATGTGGAGGGGCTAGCTTGTCGTGCATGGGCTCCACTATCTCCTTAGTACTGAAGCGATGTCCATGTGTCAGCCTTCCCATTCCCCCGTGAAACATATCCCTTGTGTAACTCCTGGCAATGGGGAGACGGGGAAGGGCGAAGATTAAATCTCATGCCTTCAATATATTTATGTCTTAACATAGGACCATTCTCCCACAACCATATTCCTTTGATATAACCAACAACCCAAATTAAAAAATCTCCAATGTTGTCAAAACACATGCCTCATATTTCCTTTTAGTAGCACACACTTTTTAGTCTGTGTCCTGTGCTGAAATATTTGTTTAATATTGGGCTTTATTCTAATATCTTTCATGCCTTCTAGGTTACTCCACGTGGTTCTCTCCTACTTCCCCCATTGGGATCTGGGCGGTAGAGATGGGCCTCGCACGAGATAGTGGGGAGCGGTCAAGATTGACCCACGTCACCCACTATTGACCGTTGATCTTCTCTCAGTAGAGTGTTTGCTTCACTTTACAACTTGGTAGGTCCCCCGAACCTAGGACACGCGTCCATAGCTCACTAGCTCATGATAATAATTTATTGTAAAATTGGAATAGACGAGGTAGCAGTGAATGACCTAGATGAAGACACGTCACATGACACCCACTTTCAATCATCCTTAAAACTCTGCTTGTTGACCCTTTGAAAACATTAGGTCCACTGTCGGGCAACCGCCTGCCAACCTATGTGATTATTTTAATGAGAGGGTGACTTCAGAATAGTGGTTTACAATTTATATGAGGAAGGAAATTTCATTTTTTTCCTTTTCCCCAAACTCAAGGGGATATGGTTCGACCGAACCTAATTAAGGGTTCGGTCAAACACCTATGTTCAATCGAACCATTGGTTCGATCGAACCCACAAACCCTAAATTAAAAAAAATCATATTTAAATGTGTTCAGTTGAACATGGGTTCGACCGAACCCCCTTACATATGACAAAAAAATAAAAACTCTCATTTTGACTGTCATTTTCACTTTCTAAAATTACCAGTTGCTTTCCCTGTGTGCGACGAACCGAGACCGTGACAGCGAGCGAACTGATTTCTTCTTTCCGGAGAACACAACTTCAACTTGGTCTCTCCAAACTTCATCAACCTGACTTGCATAACAAGCACCAGGTATTTGAAATTCAAATTTTTTAGAGTTTAAAATGCATTGATATGTTAAATTTTGAAACCCTAGATGCAATTTTTTTCAAATTTGTTGAATTCAAATTGGATTTGTTTGGAAGTTTTTAAAGTGTTTTCAAATTTGTTGAATTCAAATTGGATTTTCTTCCCCATTTTGCATACATTTTTATGTTCTATGTGTAAATGAAATATGCCTTCCCATTTCAGCAATCAAAGCTATGGATAGCCTGCTCCTAAATGGAAAGACCAAGTGAAACATATATAAGAACTTAATAGCATATGGAAACAAACAATATAAAGTTATGAAGTTCAAATAGAACCACAAATTGTATCATTTGTAACATTAAAAATGTCCATATTAACCTATCAAGAGATAAATATGCAAAATAGATTTAATTTTAGTTACAAGAAAAATGTATAAATTATAAATTTATAACATAATTATGTACATGGGAAAATCCTCTTTGAAGAAAAATCCCACAACCAAAAACATGAACCAATTATATTATTTGATAATAATATCATTTACAATAAAATATTCATGTGCATACCCCTATAGTAGTATCATCAACATGTGATTCATATGGAGTAATTTCTAGTAGCATGATGATACCTATAAAATCATTATGCTTTCTCCATCTCAATCACCCATAAATAGGAAAAATTTAAACCATAAACCAAGTGTGGTTTACCAAAGCCATGAGCCAAAATAATGACCTAAAAATGGCACCAAATTTGGCACAAATTCCAACACCATATTCCTTGACTTGGTTTATAGGATGTATTTAACAAATGCTTTACATCTTGTCAAAAAAATTCAAATCCTCCTCCTCATAACCGACACTCCATTTTTGACATATTCAAACCCATTATTTAAGATGATCTTGATGATTTTCATAATTCTAATCAATATTCTAGTGTAACCCCCTTTTTTATTCTCTTATGTGTCATATAACATTTCATAAGTAATTCCCATCTTACAATTTCATACAATGCTCTTACAACTTCTTAAATATATAAAAGGGACAACCCTAGTTCAATTAGGATTATTTAATTATTATCACCTACATCCATTCATTACATGTTATTAGTTTTTAGTTGCACACATTATTAGGAAATATGCATTGTCTAAGCAATTGGGGTATATTGCATGTTTGCTCTTTCCTTGACCTTTTTATCTAGTTAAATTAATATCCTTTAAAAATCTTGTTTTATGGAGTTTTCGTCTTAACTCTAATATGGCTAGCAAATAAAATGACGATTGAATCATTTTTTGATATAATAGCTAATGACAACCATATAAAGAGCCACATTAAAGAAGATGAAAAATAATGGTCAAGACTATGATTTAGATACATATGTTGCTAAACAAGATATTTTCCTAAATTGATAATTACGTATTGATGCACCTCTCCACCCTAAATATCCTCACTCATTGGCTAGTAATTTATATAATGTATTAGGTGGCTATCCTTAGGGAATTAATACTATTCATAATATTACTTCATCACTCTAATGGATTTTAATAATGTTGTACCTCTATGCATCCATCTACCCTTCATCCCTTCTATAATGATTCCCTCCTATCATACTATAGCGTCACTCCCATGGGATCCACCCACCCATTTCCTACCGGGCCTTTCTCTCCACTTGCTAGTATTTTTCATCTCCCATCCTTTTATATATATGTTCACAATTCATTGTTACTACTTAGCACTTATCCATGTAGATATGTCTTCATACCATTCCTCCCATCCTATAAAAATCTAACCTTATAGGTGTAATTTATCCTTCCATTACCATGTCATTACCTTTCTAGACCTTCCCCTCTCCTTTATAAATTCTCCTTTTTATCCTACACTACTCCTCTACCACTAATATATCCCTATACCTTGGATATAATACGAAGAAATTTAACTCAATTTCTAATATTGCAAAAAATTGTAATCCAAGTATTTTTAAACGTAAAATTTGTATAATAAAGCACAATCCATGCTTCCTAATTCAACTTCACTAATATCTATCGAATTAACTTAGGTTAATTACAATAAGATAATCATATAGCCATAATTAGTTGTCAAGATAATGGTAAAGTTTTCAATAGCCATATTTATCCTTCCACATGCCACCATTAGACATACACATAAGATTCATGAACATCCATACCTATGAGCATCCAAATATAAGAAATATAACTATATATATCATGCACATCATCAACATACACATAAAATATCACACCCATCATCAACACAACTAATAGTTCCCATATCATATTATCTATGTTCTCATGTACAAATGTGTCTTCAAATACATCAAAGCACTCATGAGTAAATCCACTCTATAGAGCATACACACAACTAAAAAGGTGCACCTAAGGTATTTGTCTCCTATATCTATCCTCTTAGCCTATCCTTCTCTATGGATATGTTCCACTCATATCTACCACCCTGAGGTGATCCATGTCTCAATACTTGTCAAGGTCACTCCTCCTCTCTACCTATATCCTTTCTCAATGAGCTAGATCTATCACTTCTACTCCCCAAAACACCTACATTTAAATATTAAAAAAATGTTTAATAAATCATACAACATTGATTAAAACTAACTAAACAATGAAAGCATTTAATATTATAACACCTTATGAATTATATTGAATGTCCCCACCTTGAAATTTATATCCATCGATGTCAATCACTTATTCATACTATAGCTTTGTTCTCCAAAACACCTACATTTATATAAAAGTGAATTTTTAAGAAAAATAATATTTAACCTACTTTTAACTCAACAATAATGGATTTATTTCTATCATAAACTCTTCGTACTCATAACAGAATCATGGCCTAGGTAGAGTATAAAAAATGTTGTTTCCAACCTCATATGTAAATCTAGAGTTAGAGTGCCAAAATTGTTGACTTTCATCATTTGTGCTATTAATTAGCTTCTTATCAACTCATGGAAGCCTACTGCTAAAATCCCAAGTATGATTTTCAATAGGACTTTCTAATCATGATCTTATTGATAGTACTTTTGATAATGTTTTACGATTTAGGCTTAATTCAAGACAAGTTTACCTTAATAATTGAGCCTTTTAATTATTTAATTTGTTACTAATGATGTTACACTCTATGTTAAACTCTTTATCTTTTCCCACAAATTATTTTACAACACTGAATGCACAAAAAAAAACTTTAACAACAATATTATTTTGATCAAACTTTTATTTTACATGAACTTTTGGAAATTTATTTAGCAAAGGTCCCATTCTTGTATAATCTTTAGTAAATTGTATAAAAAATTTGAATTTTGGTTAATGTCTTATTGAAAACCATTCATTGAAATTTTTAGAAATTCCAACCCAATGGTTTCCAGGGATGGCCTCTTGCCTTCACACTATTTTTATAAGCTCATCAATTTCAAACCATTTTGGGGTTCTTGAATGTTTTTAAATTTTAACAAACCCATTACAAAAAGATGGATTTTGAATTTCTTTTTCTTCTTCACAAAGGTTCTCTCTTCTTATGTAATTTGGAGACACATTGAGTTTCATTGGTTCATGTGAGCTATCAATTTAATCATTGTTATCAACAATTTGATTATTGAGTGCAATTTCAATGTCATAGGGTTCATATCCACATTAGTCAAGAAATTGTTGATGTATTTCTTCTTCTTCTTCTTCTTCTTCTTCTTCTATGATGCTACTCTTATCAATAGGTGTTCCATCAAATTTTACAATATTTTCACATTCATGTTCAACATTTTTATTTTCAATATTATTGTCACTTTCATTTTTTAAACATTTCATTATATTGAACACTAAAATATCCAATTTAAATGTCATTTAAGGGTAAATAAGGACCTTCATCTTCTTTCAATATATATTCATAACAAGTATATATATTTAAGGGTAAATATATATTTTTAACATATATAATATGTATGGTTGGATTAGTGAGATATTTATAACAAGTATGCAATGAAGCCAAACTTTATTAGATTTGATTCTTAATAAATTAGTTTTAACGATTCAATTTATAGCTTTATGCAATCTATAAGTTTAAATAGTTTGATGGTATCTAAACTTTATACATATAAAAATATGATAAATGTTTGATTATTTTGCTTTCCAATCTATAATTTTTTGATGTTCTTGGCTATATAATTGAAGTTAATTTATGTTAACAACTATTAGATTAAATATTTTTATCCCCAATTATTTTCAAATAATTTTATACTAATCTTTGTATTCTTATTCTTTCTTTCATCGTTTCATTTAAAATTTGAACCATTTAAGAATGCTATGTTATATATTATATTTGTCTTCCAATTATTTTTAAATTTTTAATGGTATGAAAATATTATTGATGAGTGATGAATCATTACAACTATTTTAGATTTGTATTCCCTTTATCTAGATATATTATTTACCAAAGTCTCATTGCTCTTTAGGGTGCAATCAGATATATATATATATATATATATATATATATATATATATATATATATAATATGGAAAAAATGCAGATCATGTGCCAGATTCTTTGTTTGCAAATACTAGTAATGAGATTAAAAATTGAGAGATTCATTAGCACAGGGTGCAAACCCGGGGATATATAGTGAAGCATGCATGTTAATATTGCATAGTCTAGAAAAACTAAAAGATGAACTTGAGAGGACTAGTGCATATTCCCCAGATAGAGTCACTGCTATTCTTTCCTGCATGCGGGAAGAAGTGCATGGTGACGCTCCTTAAACAAATATAGGATAGTGTCACCAAAGAAATGATAAAAGCCACTTGTTTTCCATTTTATCAAAATGTGCATAAGGTTAGGGGATACCAAGTCACTAGATGTGTTGATCATGCTATGGCCTCATTGATCTACCCACAATTTCTCACAGCACATGGTCTATACCCAAACAATGACCAAATTCCATTGTATTTTGCTCAGCAATTGTATGCTGAGGTCCATTTAGCCCTCAAAGTTAACTACCTGGACATTCCACTATACGCTGGTTAGAGGCGTGGTAGGATTGCTGATAGGCCCACCTATCGTCAAGCAGATAGACCACCCCTAGTGTTTAGAGTATTGGTTGGTGATAGGTCTCCTATTCTCACCCAGCTCTAGCCCCCATAGCAGATGAGGTTGTCATTGCTTCCCAAAAGGAAGCAATTGAAACTGTAGGTGACATTTGCGGCTGCCACCACTAGGATATCTGATGATCGTGTAGGTCAGTATTTGATGTCCAGACATTCCCAATCCACACCATTTTTAGCACAGTGGACCACCATGGATCCTCTTACAGTGGTCGGCATCCCTACTCCTACACAGCTTGATGCACTTACAGGAGATATGTCGTGCATGACTTTGCATTGTTTGGTTGAGGACTTGTTGGAGGCATATGCCCACATTGCATCAGACAATGGGATGTGTATAGATCATGTTAGAGAGCATTTGAGATGCATAGGTCGTTCAGTTCCAGGATCCCATCATTCTCAGCCGAGCACTAGTGCACATCAGGATCCACCTACAGTTCATATAGCAGTTGTACAAACTATGGGTTTTACTTATATGTTGATTGGTTATGGTTCATCATCACCGATGCCATCTCACCTTCATAGTCCTCTACATTCATCATTTATGGAACGACATGGGATAGATCAGATGGATGCAGATGTTGATTCGTCGCTTGATTGTTTGGTGGATATGGTGGAGGTGACTGTTTCAGAGGACTTAGGTCATCCGATATCAAATGATGTGCACGTGCATGTTTCAATTCTTTTTTCATTATTTTTTAAATTTTTTTTAACTAGATATTCATGCAAGTTGATATATATGTGTATATATATTGTTACAGGTGGACATACCTCATATCACTCCTAGCCTTGGTCTAGATCGTGTGCATGATCGATGTGACTCTGTGGATGAA
>VDFB02210361.1:49681-72541 GCA_007258455.2 Sequoia sempervirens | reverse complement strand
TGAATTCCCTAGAAAAATATGATGGATCTCAGTAATCACTCCCTCAACTTCTTTATCTTTCTTTTCCTTCTCACTCACTTTGGGTGGAAGTGGACACCACTAATTCAATACAGGTTGTAGTAGCGCCATTGATAAGGGATACTGCCTTTTGTTTGTGTTCATCAATCCTCATCATCTCGAGCAAAGGAACAAAGAATTTTGCTTGGCTAAGAAATTGAAACATATCAACATGAGTATACTTAGGAAAATTAATTGGGATCATACCTTGTGATCTGTACCACTTTCCTTTTGTTGATTTTTTGTTGTTTTAGCCTTGGGCTTGGCATCTTTACTTGTTGCTTCAGAATTCTGCCT
Organism: Sequoia sempervirens; assembly: GCA_007258455.2. Classification (NCBI taxonomy): domain Eukaryota; kingdom Viridiplantae; phylum Streptophyta; class Pinopsida; order Cupressales; family Cupressaceae; genus Sequoia; species Sequoia sempervirens. The sequence continues at coordinate 72,187 of VDFB02210361.1, read as the reverse complement.
CTGTGCCTTTGTCTTTATAGCAGGGGATTTGAGCTTTGCATCTTCTTTTGGTTTATCCATTTTCTTAGCCCAAATTTTGTCTCCCTTGTTCTCCTTGGATTTGAGTGCTTCTAATTTTCCATCAGACTTTTGCTCTTTGGCTTTCACATTTTGCTCCTTGATAAAGAGACCAACAGGACTACCTTGGTCACCACCAACTATTCTATTTCTTAGATGATATGAGTTTCTAGCTTAAGTGGCCAAGGCCACTGTGTACCTTGCAATTTCCTCATCTAAAGGTCTTCTTAGGGACACATTGTCTTCAGTTGCTTCAATGTGTATACCTCATTATCACTATCATCATCTTCATTAGAGATAAGTTGTTGGTGATATGTATTGGAAATATTCCTTTGGTCATCCACATCCATTTCATGAGACTCCATATCAGAGGAGCATTCATTGTCAGCAAAATCAGAACCATCCATGATCATATTAACGTCAACATCATCCTCATTTGACTGATCACAGTCTTCAGGAACATCCTCTTCCACTTCAACCATTTGTGCAACTACACACTAATGAAGAGAATGCGACATTTGACACACCATGCACCAAGGGGTCTCATCAGCAAAATTTCTTGAGTTCTTCTGTAGAGGATCCAGAGGAACCTTATTCTAAGCATTTCTCTGATTATTGGGAATGTTCTTCCCATTATGCCAGTTTGTATTAAATGGATGATCCTGCAACCGAGGAAGTATTTCATTCTTATGATAATTATACCTTTCATTTGTTAGACCTTTCTCTTGTCTGGAAATTTTCTTTCTTAGATCCTTCATGGTATTATTTATGTTATCAATATTATCCTCCAAAGAATTTCCCTTGGAACCAGAGTTTTTATCCTCTTTATTTGGATTCTTGAGGATCTCTACATCATCCCTCCTCCCCCCTTTACCAATTTCTCTACTGATATTATTAATATGGATAGCCATCTTATAAGCCTCTCTCAACGTTTGAGGATTCTTATCCAGTAAGTAGTAACTCATCTTGGCATCAAAGGCATTGCATTAGCTCACTAGACATATAGTGGCATTTAAAATGAGGAGCTAGCTAGTTCATGGCCTTTTAAAATCTTACATTGAAATCAACCACACCCTCATTGGAACTTTTAATAACATTATTAAATTGATTCAAAAGAAACCTTGAATTAGTCTTATCACCATACTGCTCTCTAAACAACCTCTTAAATTCCTCCCAAAATCCAATGCTCTCAACAAGCAAACTTCTATACCATTCTCTGACATCCTCAGTAAGTGACTGCATGAATAAATTCATCATGACATCCTCTGATTCTACCTCAAAATTTTGCATGACATTAGCAAATGCTTTGAGGTGGTCTTCACCACTTAAGGCATTGTTTCTAGAGAATCTAACTAAAGTAGGCTTGAAATCTTCAGGAAATGGGTTAGGATAATCAGGAATGCCAGTAAAGCATAACTGTTGGTATCTTTCAACTTGCATTGGTCTCCTGGTAGCTTGATCTACATGAGAATTTTTAGGCTCATCATCTTTTTGGTCATCAGATTGAGTCTTATCCTTACACTTTCCATCTCCATTATTATTTCCACTTCCTTTCTTCTTTCCCTCATCATCTTCAAAGTAAGAGTTCTTATTTTTATCATTTCCTCCACCTCCACCATCCTGAACCCCACCACCACTCCCACTGTTAGTATGTCCCTCAAACTTCTTCTTTTGTGATTCACTATCAGTATGTATAGAACTTGAAGCTTCTGGGTTTGGTATGGAGATCTTAAGAAAATAAATATTTCTAGCTATCTCTACATTGGCAGCTTCAATTTCAACTTTCTTCAACTCTTCTTGTAATTTTTCATTTTCCAATTGCAATCTCAAGATCTTGGGGATTGGGGGTGCACTGGGTGGGGTAGGATCAATCTTGACATTTCGGGTGGAAGTATTAATGGATGAAGTATTGGTACTTGTGTTGGTATTTGTATTGAAGGTATTGAAGGTAGTTTTCTTTGGTTGATCAATGGGCTTGTTCCCATGATCTACATGTTGTGATTTCTTAGCAATAGTAGAAAAATATGAAGCTTTGGTGGTTGCAACGGATGTGGTATAGGTATTAGCAGCATAGGTTCCCATTTGGATGGTCACCTTAGGTGGATCAGGGGTCATTTTAGCAGCAAACTTAGAAGCATTTTCATAAATTACTTTTTGCTTCACTTCTTCTCTCATCTTCTCTAGTCTTTGTCTCTGAGCATCTCTTTCTTGCATCTTAGCCTTGATTCTGTCTTCCTTTCCTTTCAACTCCTTTGCTTTTTTTTCTTCCAACTCCCTGAGCCTACATTCTTCTTCTTCTAAGGATCGCATATATTTATCTATGTCTTCCTCATTCTCCAAGATATCTCTAGACTCACTTGGCTCGAGGGTAAAGAAATCATGATTATCTAGTTCTCCCTCGAGGGGAAGGTGCACTTCTACACTAGGACGTTCACCTTTGGGCTTAAAATTATCTCCAGTAAAAAAAGATCCAACTCCAGGAGTTGAAAGTTTTGAGAACTTCTTATTTTCATTCTAGAACTCCCACCTGTCTTCCTCTCTTGATACATAAAATTCATTATCAAAAAATTTCCTCAATGGGAAAACTCCCTTGATATATATTAGGAACCTCAACTTCACATGCCTCTTCATGTGTATTTTCACTATTTACTTCATTATTAAAATTAGGAGATGCATCAATGGGAAGTTCAGTTGACTTACTTGATTTAGCACATTTCTTCACCTAGGTGGGTTGCTTGTCCTTCGAGTGCTCAGACTCCATCTTCTGTTCAGGATGCTTCTTTTTGTAACTTCTAGTCTTTCTCATGGGGCCAAATTGTATCTTAGAATTCTCTTTCTCACTTTCTCTCTTGGAATTTATACTTGCACTGGCACAAGAGACTTCAGAGTCGCCACCCAGGATGCTGGGAAATAGAAATTGATTGTACTTTGGCTTGGTACTTGTAATCTCAGAAAATACTTTGAACATAACCTGACACAAGGTGAAACAATGGACTAGAACCTGACACATAAGACTAGATGTGACTTATGTAAATGAAAATTTGAACCACTTATTCTCCAAACAGTAAAGACCAATAAAATACTCGACTCTGGTTGTACCGGATTTGAACTAGAGACTTTGGACTTAGCAATTCCCCAGCAAAGTCACCATTTTGTTAGTTGTTTTTTAAGAACCAAGCTAATCTTCAAAATTTCCTATGGACTTTTCCATTTCCAATATTTAGCAATCTAAAGGGATTGGCCAATGAATGAGTGAAAGTAGCAAAGCTTTCCTCCTGCACTTTGGGCTCTGTGAAACACAAGAGGGTGATCCCACAATGTATATTCAAGAACTTATGCAATTAACATTTAAATACATTGTAAATACCAAATAATTCTCATATTACCACTCAACAACTTAATGTATCAAAAGAGTTGGTTGCTCTTTTATCAATACCCTACACTTGGAGCATGAGAACAATGAAATTCATCACAAAATAACTACAATGGTAACTCATTTGAAAAAAGTTTGTAAATAAAGAGTGATTTGTTGATGAAGTGACCCAGAAAATGTATTATGAATATATTATTCAAACTAGTGCCTTATCCTAAACACGGAGTCAATCTTAACCTACGCAACCTGATAACAATTTTACACAGCATCATATAAGCTTTAAAAGTACTACATTACAACATCTCCATATTATATTCTCAACCACCACTTCTTATGAATATCCTAGCACTCAATCCATATGAATCAACAACTTCACTCAAGCATTTACATTAATTCTTTGAATTAATAAGCAAGAAAAAAACCCTACATCCACTAGAAATCAATGGAGATGAACAAAAAAATCCTTGATTATATTATTCATAACTCATAGAACAAGTACATAGGAGAGAAAATGGCCTTGAAATTTACACCATTATGTATTGTATTTGCTAGTTTTCTTATCAGAATTACATATGTACTAATAGACTCAGAATCTAAGACAAAACTCAAAATATGCTCAGTATTCTTTTTACAATTCTCTGTGATCAATTTCAATACAATGAACCTTGTACTTCTAGCCTTGAATTCCTTTTTATAGAAATGAAGGAGTAACACAAGCTTCGGGCTAGAAAGTACACATGTCACCATTCTACTGGACTGCTATAATACATATTCCCTGTGTAGTTACATTTGCATTCTCATATCAAGGGAAACATATATCAAACAAAATTTATCCTCATTTGTTGTTGGAGATCCAGTCCCACCTTTCAAAAGGTATCTTCTAGTAGTTTTAACAATATCCACGTTCTCAAAAAGTGTGTCCACGCACATAAAGTGAGAATGAAAGAAAGCATAAAAGAATAAAACAAGAAAGGACACAAAATATGTCCACGTCTACACACTTATCATCAATTCAAATTGGGGAGAAAGCAATATATTATCCATACTTTAACAAAAGCCTAATTTGTACTAATTTCAGGCTATGCATTGCATTTCTCCCATCCATTACTCACCATGATTACATTTTCAAAATAAGAATTATAATTTCCACCCCATCATTGCATTTAATCCTTCAGTCCATCCAAGTATTTGCTCTTCTAGGCCTGAAACTCCTTAGTGGGCCAACCGAATTTCATGACATTATCAGCCCTTTGTCTATAAGGTGAATATTTGGTAACAAATTGATTGGATTCCTTATAAAATTCTACTAGGACAATCTCTACATGGGCTAGCATGTCCATGTTCCTCTTTAGTGTTCCCATATCATGCCCCTCGCAAATCGAAGCAGCTTGACTTGAAATAACATCATTAGTTTCACTTCTCCATTCCTACAAAGTCTTGATGTTACCATAATCTCTTAAAATGGATGGCAAGAGACCATGATGTGACTCATAAAAACTGTTGACCAATGCCCTTATCTTGGCTTCCAAAAACTCAATAAATCCCTTGAGTTCCTGAATCTCATTTACAATAGTAATGGTGGGTTTAAGCTTCTTAGGGGGGTTAACATCCTGCTTGGATCCAATAGATATCATCCTTAACTCTTACAACCTGGGGATCCATGTCTCCATGAGTGGATTAGCCCTCTCCTTATCATTGCCAAAATTATTTATAGCAGATTCCATGGAGGAATAACTATCATGAATACTATTCAGTCTGTTAACAACCCCTTTGTTTAAGTGTTCCAAAACTGTAGTGACAATATTCACATTACTCATAAAGACATCCCTATCATGATTGTCACATTTCTCTTTATAATCATTTAGTTACTTAAGCAACTCCTCCTTGTTGACACCTTCCTCAACCTATGGTACTTCTGATGTACTAGGTTCTATCATTGAAATGGGCATAGTTCCCATATTGTATGGCACAATTGCCCATGAGGAACTTGTTGAAGGGGTATAATCAATGGGTGTAGCTTCATGTGGAGTGGTAGGAGAATCAACAGTAGTATGTGTTTGCTCTCTTGGTTGCAAATTTTGCAACTTCTCCTCTAATAATTCTATTTTTGTTTGTAGTTGCATATTTTGTTGTTTAGTCCTTCCATATTCTACCAAAAAGTCATTGTATTGTGTCTTTAACTTTTGTTTTTCTGCAATTACAGATTCCATGATGGCTCTTGTGAATTGAACAACATTTATAGACATATTTTCTACCTCAAGAGTTGATGTCTTTGACACTCTCTTCATTATTAGGCTTCCCCTATAGTTAGGTGCAAGTTCATCAATATTAGGCCTTTTTGTACTTGGGGCTAGATACCAAATAGCTAATGCATCCCACTACTCACTGAAAGAAGATCCTTGTAGTGCAACTGCAACCTCTTCTTCTGAATTGTAAAGAGGTCTATCACATCTTTTTATTGTATCAAAGGTAATAGCAGAAGCCAAATCCTATTTTGGTAACAAAAAAATACCACTATTTCTTGCCAACTTTCTACCCTCTTCTGTAGTCATCCCCTGAAACTTAGCTCTCATTTCATTCAAAACCTATGCTTGAATGGTGGCATCAGGTAACTTTGGATGAAGACTTCTTTGCTTGGACAGATTGCTAACATATTCATTCTTCTTGGCCCTGTATGAAAATTCCATGAAAGCTTGAGATCTTACAAATGAATCATCCATGAATCTCGTGCATGCTTCCACCCTGAAATCATCCTTGCCATTAAGCCCAGTGAGGTCAACCTTACTTATCCTCATACCCAATTGTTGTGGCACCATTTTTTTTGGTGTAGGAGGCATTCCCTAATGCATTTTATTCTCTAATACACAAATGTCTTCATCAGACTCATCATCATAATAATCCACCAAACCCATTTCTTCAACCTTCTGCTTCTTCAATGGTGGGTCTTTTGGTGGAGAGGCATGTTGTGATGGGGCATCAACATCCATAATTTTAGGCCCAGTTGACCTTGGAGGAGATGGTGGTGGCATTTGTGGCATTGGAGAAAGAGGTATTTGTTCCTTTTGTTGACAAGGAGCAACAATTGCATCATCTTTATTTTCCTTGTTCTTTCTTCTTATGAAGAACTTTATTTTTCATTCCTTAGGAGGCTGAGATGTAGGTTTCTCCTCCATAACAGGGATTTCTCCCCCACCCTGTTCTTCTTCTATGGGGGCTTTCCCCTTATCTAGAATCATCTTCTCACCCTCAAGGTGTCCCACCATTGTTTCAAAGTTTCAAAACACATATTCCATTTTTTTAATCATACTTGGGATTTCTGCAAGAATAGTAAATTTTGGGTTTCTCTCCCTTACTTTCCTTTGCATTTTGTTAAAAGCAATCCATTTTGATTTTCTACCATCTTGCTCTGCAAAATCAAATGTATTCCTTATCACATCCTCGGGGTACTAGAAAATGTGCTCAAATTTGGAACTCCAATTTCTCAATTTTAACCAAGCTATGAAGCCTTTAGGATCATAATACTCCCTTTCCCCTGCTCTTATCATGTGAAAAGCTTTGAGTATATAATTTATCTTATTCCAACCTCCCTTTCTCATTACAAAATTGGAGAAGCATGTGTATGAGGGGGAAAATGTTCCTTTTCCCTGCTCCAACAAGTGTTTTTTTCCACACTTCCCAATTTCCATATTACTTCAAGAAAACCAATTCTCTCTAGCACACATTTTGGTAGTAGGTGAGGTGAGATAGTGGTACCATACACTCTCGAAATAGTATGTGTAGGGTATGGGATAACATCTCCCCAATTATGATCAACCTCTAGTTTCAACCTTCTATCTTTGGGTCTTAAGAAGTCATGCAGGGCCCTGGAAATTCTAGGCACATTCATAATCAAGGCTCTTCTCAACTCTAAATCAAACAAGTTCTCAAATATCACATAATCAAAAGTTGTCTCATCCTTATCTAGGACGGTAGTCCAACACTAAATAGGCAACTCCAAAGTACCTTCCATCCTATCCAGTGTCATATTCTTCTCAAAATAAGGTGCTCCTTTGAACAGAAACATGTGCATCAACAATGAGTACCAACTAAACCTTATACCATCTGCACCCCTCTTCAATTTTACCATAACCTCATGAATTCTCTCTGCCAAAAATCTTGGATAATCATATGTTGTGCAATATTGGGGGTGTTGAATGTGGGCTGCCATATACATCCATGCCATGGGAATTCTAGTGACAGGATCATAGCCAATTATTTGACAAATGGAGTAGAAATTCCTTTGGAAATAAGGGATAAAGTAATTAATAGGAAAAGGCTCTTTATCAAATGGTCCCAATGTAACTTTTTGGCCCCCAATTTCTACTAAGTACCTTAGCAATATATGGACCCTAAATGAAATCTTTGTTCTATCATACTCTTCCCTAAGAGCCTTTTCATCAATTTTAGGCATATCATCACTCCACTCAGTGAGTCTGAAGACACGGGCAATCTCTTCCTTGGTGACCCTAACCATGTCAATTCCATCATAAGACCTCACAGTCCTGGTGATTGGGTCATAAGTCATAGCTATTGCTTTTAATAGATCGATATCCAGGTGTACATTAGGCACAGTCAATTTCCCTAGGTTAAGATTCCAAGGGTTGCCAACTGGAATGCCTATGTTTCTATTTTTGAACCAACCATAGAACAATTCCCACCAAGTTGAAGGTAGTTTGACATCCCTAATAAAAATATTTTTGTCAATTAAGCCCTCAACTACTTACAGACCCCAGAGGAGCAATTGACCCTTAGGTTTTTCACTGGTTGAGGGTGGCAGCTGGTCAACAAGGTCTTTACTCAAAGGTCTTTTGGGAACAGAGGCTTCCCCTTTTGATGAAGATGTTTTTTCTTTGGGAGCCATAACTCAAGAGTTTTACAAAGCAAGGTTTCTAGTTTCTTAGAATAAAAATTTTGACTAAGAGTTTGACACAAATTATAGCAATGCAAGATCAACTAATTAATTTCAATGAACATCTAGCCTTAAAATAAATGCAAAACCAAGAAAACCCTAATTGATAGAAAGATTTGGAGATCGTAATTTATCAACAATTCTGATGAGAAGGCAATAATTCACTTACTATTTTTTTGTAGGTTAATAACCCTAGATTTGACGTCGGACATGCTTGAAAAACCACAACACAAGCTCTCCAAGTGTGTAGAATGTCTTTCTCAATGCTTAATTATACTTTGAAATGAGTTTTAATAGCTATGGAATCTCTTGATTTGGTAGCTCGACGTCCTTTTTGCTATTAAGGCTAGCTCACGCAAAACAAAATGACCCATTTGCCTTCGAACTGAGCTTTGAATGTTAGTCATTGATCGCACAGATGTGTTGATTCACAAATGATCTAGATCAAGTCAACCTGATTTGAAAAAAATGATTGTAAGCAGTTGTAACTGTTGTCACCTAGAAATTGCACCCTATGCACAAAGATTGAAACTGAGCTTTCTAGAGACACATGGGATCATTTCAAGGCTGTGGGTCACTTGAAGTTGAAATGAACCTCCAGAGAAGGTCGGCTTCCTTTGGGTACCACCTAAACTACTTATTCTTTGAAGGGAAAGGGAGAAGGAATGCATAAAATAAAAACTACACTATGGTGATACATCGAATTGATAAGAAATCATGAAATGAAACAAGAAGAAAATACACTGGGAAACTTAATTGCTATTGTTTCACATACTTAGAACAAATTCTTTTAGAATTATGCATCATTCTTAACAAGTTTGATCTACATACACATCTTAAGAAGGAAAGGTGAAATTCACAGCTTTAAGATATGAATACAGACTTATAAAACACAGTTAAAAAACTTGCATAATCAAAAATTTACAAAAATGAGAGTTATACAAACATTAACACTAGCTTCCAAGGTAATTTCTGTGTTGTATTCCAGATTCCAATTGAGTTACAAAACATACATTTAGTTGAGAAAGGATTGATAAAATCACTAACTCTTCAAAGTGTATAATCTGAACTATTTACAAAAAAGGCGAAAATGCCTTATATATCAGACTGTGTCGACCCCTTAGGGCTTACAAAATATCAGTCCCCGGAAAAGATCTCTCCTCAGATCTTTTCAACTGAATTAAATGCAGGACCCCACGTGTCCTTGTTGTCCATGTCGGTGTGAAAGATTGCCTTCAGGGGAAACCCTCTTGATCTTTCTACAACCATTCTGATCCTCGTGTCCACCTTTGAATCTCTTCGCTGAGTGCTTTGAATGCTCCTGAGCTCAAAACGGATCCGCATTGCATTCATTCCATTGATGCTTCCTTTTCCTGGTCAGACTGCCACAACTCACCTTCAGATCTCCCTGATTGGTCGGGTGTGCTCCACGCAGATTCCCTAGGCAATCAAAAGCTCCTTTGATCAGAATCACATCTCGGAAAGACATTGAAAGTGTCTCACCAATGCGATTATGCCCTTTGAGACTATCGGCACAACATGTGACAGTCGATGAGAGTTCTTATCGAGCCCAAAAATCATACCGATATCGCCTCTATGGTCGCCAAGACATTCGCGTTCGACCAGACAGCATGGCGAACTCTTCTCATCTTTTATCGGCGAAGGTATATTGATGTCATCCTGCCACATTTCATTCCACTGAGCTCCAGATCTCCTTCGGTGTGACTCCAATCTGTCGAGAAGACTTCATGGCGAAGGGAAAATGCTACACCTAGCCCCCCTTTTGTTTCGGCAAGATACTTGCGGTCGGGAAGACATCTCCCCAAAAAGTGACCATTCACTGAGGCTCTTATCTTGTCACCGAAACTTTGGCCTTTTGGCCAGACCCTTTGCCAAGCACACTAGTCTCCCTGAACTCTCATCTTTAGGCCAGATGACCTGTTTGTCACCGGGACTCACGCTGAACTCATAAGATTATGCTGAAGCCACCCACTTCAGCGAGACTTTAGACAGTCGCCAGGACCCCATGGAAAAAGCCCCAACTCCTAGTGAGACCGGATGTTTCCTTGGTGGGACCCCCACTTGTTTACTTTAGTCATCAAGACCCCCTGGTCGGGGAGACATCCTTTGGTCGACGAGAGGTTGTGCCGAAGGCACCTTGATTTGGCAAGGCCTCATTTCATTTCACTTCAGCAAGAGACAAAGGTTTCGCCAAGACATTATGGCGAAACTACTTCCTTTGGATGAGATCACCTTCGCTCACCGAGACATGGCCATGTCAGCAAGACCTTAACCTGACGGCTGGAAACTACACCGATGTCAGATGTCAAGGAGATCTCTTGCGTTTGGCGAGACCTTGTGGCGAAGGGACCTACCTTTTTCGAGAGCCCATCCTTCTTGTTGGGGAGACATCTACCGAGCTCATTTCGTTGTCACCAAAACATTCCCGGGTTGCTGAGACCTCTTAGGGAGCTCAAAGACTTACCCCGAAGTGTCCATCTGTCGCCAAGAGTTATACCAAAGACATCAACACCATCGGTAAGACATTGAACTCTCGCTAAGACTTCTCTCTAAGACTCTTTGTTACCCTGAACGAATGCAGTCGGTGTGACCTTCTCACATCGGTAAGACTTCTTACCGATAGTATTCTTCCGGCGAGAGTTTCCCTGACAACTTTAAACCAACTACTGTCGGCAAGACTTAACTCTTCGCTAGGACTTCTCACCGAGCGCTATAGGTTATCCCGAAGCCTGTGGTTGCCATGAGTCTCCCCGATTGACGATTGAATGGCCTATCAGCTAGATAATTCCATACGATAAGAGGTCATACCAAACACCTCTTGTCACAGTGATAGGATCTGCAGTGAAAGCGCTCAGCAAGATAGAAACTAGGTCACAACGACCTATTCAAAACATAATGTATCAAAGCTGCTAGTCGGCCAGACAATGAAGATGTCATACCAACTTGGCTCTAATGGAGGCTTGAGCCTGTGATTATTGAGGCATATTTCCAACAAAGCAGGCTTCCCAACTGAGCTCCCTGTGAAATGTCATCAGATGCATGAACTAACCCTCAATGGAAATATCTCATTTGGCCCTTATGAACACCTGCAACATAGATGCCTTGCCTGATTGAGCCTGAGAGTGAAAATTAGGTAACAGTAACATTCATCAAATCAAAATAAGCCATGTGGAGGGGCTAGCTTGTCGTGCATGGGCTCCACTATCTCCTTGGTATTGAAGCGATGTCCATGTGTCAGCCTTCCCATTCCCCCATGAAACATATCCCTTGTGTAACTCCTAGCAATGGGGAGACGAGGAAGGGCAAAGATTAAATCTCATGCCTTCAATATATTTATGTCTTAACATAGGACCATTCGCCCACAACCATATTCCTTTGATATAACCAACGACCCAAATTAAAAAATCTCCAATGTTGTCAAAACACATGCCTCATATTTCCTTTTAGTAGCACACACTTTTTAGTCTATGTCCTGTGCTGAAATATTTGTTTAATATTGGCCTTTATTCTAATGTCTTTCATGCCCTCCAGGTTACTCCACGTGGTTCTCTCCTACTTCCCCCATTGGGATCTGGGTGGTAGAGATAGGCCTCGCACGAGATAGCAGGGAGCGATCAATATTGACCCACATCACCCACTATTGACCGTTGATCTTCTCTTAGTAGAGTGTTTGCTTCACTTTACAACTTGGTAGGTACCCCGACCCTAGGACACACGTCCATAGCTCACTAGCTCATGATAATAATTTATTGTAAATTTGGAATAGACGGGGTAGCAGCGAACGACCTAGATGAAGACACGTCACATGACACCCACTTTCAATCATCCTTAAAACTCTGCTTGTTGACCCTTTGAAAATAATGGGTCCACTATCGGGCATGACATGTGGCAACTGCCTACCAGCCTATGTGATTATTTTAATGAGAGGGTGACTTCAGAATAGTGGTTTACAATCTATATGAGGAAGGAAATTTCATTTTTTTCCTTTTCCCCAAACTCAAGGGGTTCAGTTGAACCATATGGTTCGACCGAACCTAATTAAGGGTTCGGTTGAACACCTATGTTCGGTTGAACCATTGGTTCGACTGAACCCACAAACCCTAAATTAAAAAATCATATTTAAATGGGTTCGGTCAAACATGGGTTCGACCGAACCCCCTTACATATGACAAAAAAACAAAAACTCTCATTTCGACTATCATTTTCACTTTCTAAAATTACCAGTTGCTTTCCCTGCGTGCGGTGAACCAAGACCGTGACGGCGAGAAAACTGATTTCTTCTTTCCGAAGAACACAACTTCAACTTGGTCTCTCCAAACTTCATCAACCTGACTTGCATAACGAGCACCAGGTATTTGAAATTCGAATTTTTTAGAGTTTAAAATGCATTGATATGTTAAATTTTGAAACCCTAGATGCAATTTTTTTCAAATTTGTTGAATTCAAATTGGATTTGTTTGGAAGTTTTTAAAGTGTTTTCAAATTTGTTGAATTCAAATTGGATTTGCTTCCCCATTTTGCATACATTTTTATGTTCTATGTGTAAATGAAATATGCCTTCCCATTTCAGCAATCAAAGCTATGGATAGCCTGCTCCTAAATGGAAAGACCAAGTGAAACATATATAAGAACTTAATAGCATATGGAAACAAACAATATAAAGTTATGAAGTTCAAATAGAACCACAAATTGTATCATTTGTAACATTAAAAATGTCCATATTAACCTATCAAGAGATAAATATGCAAAATAGATTTAATTTTAGTTACAAGAAAAATGTATAAATTATAAATTTATAACATAATTATGTACATGGGAAAATCCTCTTGGAAGAAAAATCCCACAACCAAAAACATGAACCAATTATATTATTTGATAATAATATCATTTACAATAAAATATTCATGTGCATACCCTTATAGTAGTATCATCAACATGTGATTCATATGGAGTAATTTCTAGTAGCATGATGATACCTATAAAATCATTATGCTTTCTCCATCTCAAGCACCCATAAATAGGAAAAATTTAAACCATAAACCAAGTGTGGTTTACCAAAGCCATGAGCCAAAATAATGACCTAAAAATGGCACCAAATTTGGCACAAATTCCAACACCATATTCCTTGACTTGGTTTATAGGATGTATTTAACAAATGCTTTACATCTTGTCAAAAAAATTCAAATCCTCCTCCTCATAACTGACACTCCATTTTTGACATATTCAAACCCATTATTTAAGATGATCTTGATGATTTCCATAATTCTAATCAATATTCTAGTGTAACCCCCATTTTTTATTCTCTTATGTGTCATATAACATTTCATAAGTAATTCCCATCTTACAATTTCATACAATGCTCTTACAACTTCTTAAATATATAAAAGGGACAACCCTAGTTCAATTAGGATTATTTAATTATTATCACCTACATCCATTCATTACATGTTATTAGTTTTTAGTTGCACACATTATTAGGAAATATGCATTGTCTAAGCAATTGGGGTATATTGCATGTTTGAGAGTGTTTTCCTTGATCTTTTATCTAGTTAAATTAATATCCTTTAAAATCTTGTTTTATGGAGTTTTCATCTTAACTCTAATATGGCTAGCAAATAAAATGACGATTGAATCATTTTTTGATATAATAGCTAATGACAACCATATAAAGAGCCACATTAAAGAAGATGAAAAATAATGATCAAGACTATGATTTAGATACATATGTTGCTAAACAAGATATTTTCCTAAATTGATAATTATGTATTGATGCACCTCTCCACCCTAAATATCCTCACTCATTGGCTAGTAATTTATATAATGTATTAGGTGGCTATCCTTAGGGAATTAATACTATTCATAATATTACCACTCTAATGGATTTTAATAATGTTGTACCCTCTATGCATCCATCTACCCTTCATCCTCTTATAATGATTCCTCCTATCATACTATAGTTACCACTTCCATGGGATCCACCACCCATGTCCTACCGCCTTTCTCTCCACTAGTATTTTTCTTATCTCCCATCCTTTTATATATGTTCACACCATTGTTACTACTAGCACTATCCTATATGTAGATATGCTCTTCATACCATTCCTCCTTATCCTATGAAAATCTAACCTTATAGTGTAACTTCTCCTTCCATTACCATGTCATTACCTTTCTAGACCTTCCCCTCTTTATACATTCTCCTTTTTATCCTACACTACTCCTACCACTAATATATCCCTATACCTTGGATATACTATTGAAGAAATTTAACTGACTTTCAATATCACAAAAATTAGACCCATATTTTTAAACGTAAAATGTGTATAATAAAGCACAATCCATGCTTCCTAATTCAACTTCACTAATATCTATTGAATAACTTAGGTTCATTACAATAAGATAATCATATATCCATAATTAGTTGTCAAGATAATGGTAAAGTTTTCAATAGCCATATTTATCCTTCCACATGCCACCATTAGACATACACATAAGATTCATGAACATCCATACCTATGAGCATCCAAATACAAGAAATATAACTATATATATCATGCACATCATCAACATACACATAAAATATCACACCCATCATCAACACAACTAATAGTTCCCATATCATATTATCTATGTTCTCATGTACAAATGTGTCTTCAAATACATCAAAGCACTCATGAGTAAATCCACTCTGTAGAGCATACACACAACTAAAAAGGTGCCCCTAAGGTATTTGTCTCCTATATCTATCCTCTTAGCCTATCCTTCTCTATGGATATGTTCCACTCATATCTACCACCCTGAGGTGATCCATGTCTCAATCCTTGTCAAGGTCACTCCTCCTCTCTACCTATATCCTTTCTCAATGAGCTAGATCTATCACTGCTACTCCCCAAAACACCTACATTTAAATATTAAAAAAATGTTTAATAAATCATACAACATTGATTAAAACTAACTAAACAATGAAAGCATGTAATATTATAACACCTTATGAATTATATTGAATGTCACCACCTTAAAATTTATATCCATCGATGTCAATCACTTATTCATACTATAGCTTTGTTCTCCAAAACACCTACATTTATATAAAAGTGAATTTTTAAGAAAAATAATATTTAACCTACTTTTAACTCAACAATAATGGATTTATTTCTATCATAAACTCTTCGTACTCATAACAAAATCATGGCCTAGGTAGAGTATAAAAAATGTTGTTTCCAACCTCATATGTAAATCTAGAGTTAGAGTGCCAAAATTGTTGAATTTCATCCTTTGTGCTATTAATTAGCTTCTTATCGACTCATGGAAGCCTACTGCTAAAAGCCCAAGTATGATTTTCAATAGGACTTTCTAATCATGATCTTATTGATAGTACTTTTGATAATGTTTTACGATTTAGGCTTAATTCAAGACAAGTTTACCTTAATAATTGAGCCTTTTTAATTTTTTAATTTCTTACTAATGATGTTATTACTCTATGAGCAACTCTTTTATCTTTTTCCTTACTATTATTTACAATAGAATTGAATGCATTAAAAAAAACTTTAACAACAATATTATTTCGATCAAACTTTTTGTTTACATGAATCTTTGAAATTTATTTAGTAAAGGTCTCATTTTGTACATCTTTAGTAATTGTATAAAAATTTGGAATTTTTTGGTTAATGTCTTATTGGAAAACCATTCATTGAAAATTTTTGAAGCCCACAACCGAATGGTTTGTGATGACCTCTTGCCTTCAAGAATTTCTATTATGCTCATCAATTTCAAACCATTTTGGGGTTCTTGAATGTTTTTAAATTTTAACAAACTCATTACAAAAAGATGGATTTTGAATTTCTTTTTCTTCTTCACAAAGGTTCTCTCTTCTTATGTAATTTGGAGACACATTGAGTTTCATTGGTTCATGTGAGCTATCAATTTAATCATTGTTATCAACAAGTCAATTATTGAGTGCAATTTCAATGTCATAGGGTTCATATCCACATTAGTCAAGAAATTGTTGATGTATTTCTTCTTCTTCTTCTTCTTCTTCTATGATGCTACTCTTATCAATAGGTGTTCCATCAAATTTTACAATATTTTCACATTCATGTTCAACATTTTTATTTTCAATATTATTGTCACTTTCATTTTTTAAACATTTCATTATATTGAACATTAAAATATCCAATTTAAATGTCATTTAAGGGTAAATAAGGACCTTCATCTTCTTTCAATATATATTTATAACAAGTATATATATTTAAGGGTAAATATATATTTTTAACATATATAATATGTATGGTTGGATTAGTGAGATATTTATAACAAGTATGCAATGAAGTCAAACTCTATTAGATTTGATTCTTAATAAATTAGTTTTAACGAAATTCAATTTATAGCTTTATGCAATCTATAAGTTTAAATAGTTTGATGGTATCTAAACTTTATACATATAAAAATATGATAAATGTCTGATTATTTTGCTTTCCAATCTATAATTTTTTATGTTCTTGGCTATATAATTGAAGTTCATTTATGTTAACAACTATTAGATTAAATATTTTTATCCCCAATTATTTTCAAATAATTTTATACTAATCTTTGTACTCTTATTCTTTCTTTCATCGTTTCATTTAAAATTTGAACCATTTAAGAATGCTATGTTATAGATTATAGTTGTCTTCCAATTCTTTTTAAATTGTTAATGGTATGAAAATATTATTGATGAGTAGATGAATTATTACAAGTTCTATTTTAGATTTGTATTCCCTTTATCTAGATATATTATTTACCAAAGTCTCATTGCTCTTTTAGGTGTACTATATATATATATATAAACATGGAAAATGCAGATCATGTTCCACCTGTACCAGATTCTTTGTTTGCAAATACTAGTAATGAGATTAAAAAATTGAGAGATTCATTAGCACAAGGTGCAAACCTGGGGATATATAGTGAAGCATGCATGTTAATATTGCATAGTCTAGAAAAACTAAAAGATGAACTTGAGAGGACTAGTGCATATTCCCCAGATAGAGTGACTACTATTCTTTCCCGCATGCGGGAAGAAGTGCATGGTGACGTTCCCCTTAAACAAATACAGGGTAGTGTCACCAAAGAAATGATAAAAGCCACTTGTTTTCCATTTTATCAAAATGTGCGTAAGGTTAGGGGATACCAGGTCACTAGATGTGTCAATCATGCTATGGCCTCATTGATCTACCCACAATTTCTCATAGCACATGGTCTATACCCAAACAATGACCAGATTCCATTGTATTTTGTTCAACAGTTGTATGCTAAGGTCCATTTGGGCCTCAAAGCTAACTACTTGGACATTCCACTATATGTTGGTCAAGGGCGTGGTAGGATTGCTAATAGGCCCACCTATCGTCGAGCAGATAGACCACCCCCAGTGTTTAGGGTATTGGTTGGTGACATGTCTCTTGCTCTCACCCCAGCTCTAGCCCCCATAGCAGTTGAGGTTGTCGTTGCTTCCCAAAAGGAAGCAATTGACACTGTAGGTGACATTGTGGCTGCCACCACGAGGATATCTAATGATCGTGTAGGTCAGTATTTGATGTCCAGACATTCCTGATCCACACCATTTTTAGCACAATGGACCACCATGGATCCTCTTACAGTGGTCAGCATCCCTACTCCTACACAACTTGATGCACTTATAGGAGATATGTCACACATGACTCTGCATTGTTTGGCTAAGGACCTGTTGGAGGCATATGCCCACATTGCATCAGACAATGGGATGGGTATAGAGCATGTTAGAGAGCATTTGAGATGCAAAGGTTGTTCAGTTCCAGGATCCCATCACTCTTAGCCGAGCACTAGTGCGCATCAGGATCCACCTACAGTTCATTCGAGAGCTGCACAAACTATGGGTTTTACCGATATGTTGATTGGTTTTGGTTCATCATCGCCGATACCATCTCACCTTCATAGTCCTCTACATTCATCATTTCTGGAACGACATGGGATAGATCGGATGGATGCAGATGTTGATTCATTGCTTGACCGTTTGGTGGATATGGTGGAAGCGACCGTTTCAGAGGACTTAGGTCATCTGATATCAGATGATGTGCATGTATGTGTGCATGTGCATGTTTCAATTCTTTTTTCATTATTTTAAAAAACCAATTTAACTAGATATTCATGTAAGTTGATATATATATGTATATATATTGTTACAGGTGGACATGCCTCATATCACTCCTAGCCTTGGTCCAAATCGTGTGCATGATCGATGTGACTCTGTGGATGAATCTGTTGCTAGTGGACATGTGATTTTTACATTTTTATATAATCCCTGCGTCTATATACATGCAATATATTTATGTATGCATAGATCTAGATTGATATTTAAAAATACAAGTTCATTTAAAAATAACTTTCATAAAATTTATTTAATATAAATTATATGTATTTAACACATCTTGTACACAATTTTATTTGCAGGGCTTAGCACATCCATCAGAGCAGGACCATTCTCATTCATATGCCCATTCGTCTAGGAGTAGACATTCATATTAGGCCATGCACTCTAGATTTATGATCTTGACCACATGTATTTGATTATATGATGATCTTTAATAGTATTTGATATTTGATGATCTCTAACTTACATTTGCTTATTTGTTGATCTTTAGTATTCGACATTTGATGATCTTTAATTTACATTTTTCTTTTATGATATGTACATATATTTTCTTATATGATATATACATGCATTTTCCTCTTTGCTTATAATATGTGTTATGTTTATATGTATTGAATCCTTTTACATGTATGTACATGTGTTTTCTTATTGTTTAAACATGTTTACACATAATATATGTATGCATTTTCTTTAAATATTCAATATACATACATGTTTTCTTATTTTATGATCTCTTACAACTTACATTTCCTTATATTCAATATACATTTGATCTCTAGTAGAGATTTTTTAGGAAATCAATGCCACTTTATAATTAAGTTCATTCATGTTGATCACAATAAATATTTTTTTTTTTAAATGAAGCTTAAAGCAACATGAACCATTGAGTTGAGAACAAGATATAATCTTTTTTGACAAGTAACTTGCAATTCAATTCAAATATAATTTTAAGACAATTCAATTCAAATTATATCGAGCTATTATACGTTTTTGACAAGTAACTTGAAATTCAATTCAAATATAATTAAGAAAATTTAATTCAAATTATACCTCTATTATACATTTTCGACAACTAACTTGAAATTCAATTCAAATTATACCTCTAATATACATTTTTGACACTTTAACAAAATTCTAAAATTACTAGATATGTTGTGCATACCAATGAATTAAATATGTTCAACAAACTCCATAATGAAATAACTTGTTTGTTTACTACTTGATTCATTTAAACTAGGATCTAGTTATTCCATGTACATTTGAATAATTTTGATTCACTTGGAGTGCAGATTTGGAGAAGTTTTGCACATTATCAAGGAGGCAAAATGTTAGACTTGACAACTTTTTCATTTTATCAATCAAGGAGGCAAAATTTGGAGGATAATTTAACTAAGTTGGTAGAGGACTTGTTTTAGAGTCATCTTTAAGTTGAAGAAGAAAATGGGACAACAAAGAAAAAGAAAAATCGTCTCAGCAATGTCAAAGAAGAGAGAAAGAACAAAAGAGGCATTGACCAAAGAGCTTGGAAAATTATCATAGAAAGAAACCAGGTACATGCTTGTTTCTTCTCTCTCTCACTCTCAAATTATTATTGATTTAGGACTTGCCTTTTACTTTGAAGGTTCTAGCCATCATTTCACTTGAATGACTATAAATACTTTTAAATGTCCTCAAAGTCATCTTGGTCATGCTGGGATTTACACAGTATTTTATATGATCCTTGACCAATTCCTTAAAAGCCAATTCTTTTTGTTTCAATATTTGTGTTTTGCTGTACGGTCTTTTATTTCATCACTTCAATGTTCTCAAATTATTTTTATGTTTTATGCTCTAGGGATTCCTCAAGCTGGAGTCGAGCCAAATCTAGATATTGGATCAAACGAATCCATTGAAGAACACATGGACCTTGAAGTTAGGGAGGAGACCCAAGTTCAAGCAATGCTTGTTGGAGAGGGGTCAAGATCACTTCCTTCTACTGGTATGGATGAGCATATAAAACTAGCACAAACTTCTCTCACTTATAGCTCATCATTTTTTATCAGTTTGTTTGCTTGCATACATAAACTTCACTTATATTTAACATCATCTCTCACTTTTGTTTGCAAAATATTTTTGTGACACATGTGTAGGAAGGGCTCAACAAGCAGGAAGTTTTCATGCTCAAGTCGAGCCAAATATAGACATTGGATCAAATGAATCCACTCAAGAATGCATGGTCCTTGAAGATAAGGAGGAGGCACAAGTTCAAACAATGCATGTTGGAGAGGGGTCGAGATCACTTCCTCCTATTGGTATGGATGAGCATATAAAACTAGCTGAGAATGTGAGGAAACAAATTTCTCATAGAAATTTAGATCATTTACTTAGAAATGGATATGGAAGCGAAATATTATTCCAACCAGCCTTATAATAAGAGAAAGAGTTCAATGACTAAAACTGTAAATGGAATGATCAATCATCTTGATACACTTGAAAAACCCCAATTTTTATCACGTTTACTTCTTCGTGATGAGCTCAAAGAGTCATTACAATTGTTGGGTGTACATTTGGCATAAATAAGAAGAGACACATGGGATTACAAAGGATATTGTTCAAAATGTTAAAAAGAGTTTATATTCCATTGGGAAAGGATCTCGTCTGATGGATAAAGGCCACTACAAGAAGGAATTGATGTTATCTGTATACATCAAGATATAGCAAGAGAAAAATAAAATATACGCACTTTCAAGAAATTTGAAATTGGTTGCAGTAGGAGACACATTGATAAAAATATGAGAAAAGAGAGTTTTTGGATGAGGAAGTTTAGAGGAAATTGGGCAATTATGTGTAGAGCTCCCGTTAAACGAGGATTGAAGATGTTGTTAGGAACTTGGTCGGAGTTTTTAGCATGGTCGGACTAGATCCATCATGTGCAGAGATGTTATGAGACGAGTTGGACCTAGTATCTATGAAAATCATATCAAACATTAGCTAGACATAACAAAATTTGAGATGTATATGAACTTTTGTAATGCATATCCTCATATAAAGATTGGGAAAACAATGTTTCAAAGGTTAAAGCCATATTATGTGAAGATAAACAAGTTTTTTGAAACTTGTTGTTGTTATCATATTGAATTTGATCTCTACTATCAGGTGTTTCAAAAGATGAGAGAAGAAAGATGTGGGTTTCAAAATGCACCTCCTAAACAAGCAAGTTTGTTCATAAAGTCTATATTATGTGATCATGAAAATGGACCTCAAATAAATTGCATAAAAGGAATTTGTGAGACGTGGAAATTTGGCTAAATTTCCTTCAAGAATTGAGGATACTGACCTAACAAAGATAGTAAATTGCAAGAGGTAAGTACTATTTTTAGAGAGTTTATTTGTTTCAATTTCTCATAGATCAAGTTATTTGGATTCTCTTTGATGTAATGTTTCATTGATCAAGTGTAGTTTATTAGTTATTCACATATTTTACTAACACAGGTACAAGTATGTAAAGTTGCAAACAATTTTGGGAAAGAATCCACAAGGTTGAACTATGTAGAAGAGAAGATTCCCATTGGAAAATTTATGGAAGATCTTCAAAAATTGATACGACCATACATACATCATTCATTTTTTGCTAAGTGCTTAAAACACAACAATTCCAAACATTGAGAGATACTTTCCCACATGGAACAGTTCTATCAGTAGCTGACTTTGCAGAAAATTACTCCTTTCTACATCAAATGGAGATTCAATGAGTATTACTTTTCAAAGCAGATCGCTATTATGGTTCATGTGTGTTATCGACATGCACAATCAGAATTGGATGGTGTTGAGAGTACAAATGAAGAACAAGCCATTAAGAAAGAATATCACTTTTATATTAGTGATGATAAAGAGCATGACACACTTTTTGTCCAACATTGCTTTACAATATTTTTTGAGAATTTGAGAAGCAAGGGTGTAAAATTTGAA
>VDFB02210361.1:0-49581 GCA_007258455.2 Sequoia sempervirens | reverse complement strand
AGATTCATCCATAGAGTCACATCGATCATGCACACGATCTGGACCAAGGCTAGGAGTGATATGAGGTATGTCCACCTGTAACAATATATATACACATATATATCAACTTACATGAATATCTAGTTAAAAATAATAATAATAATAATAATGAAAAAAGAATTGAAACATGCACATGCACACATACATGCACATCATCTAATATCGGATGACCTAAGTCCTCTGAAATAGTCGCCTCCACCATATCCACCAAACGATCAAGCGGCAAATCAACATATGCATCCATCTGATCTATCCCATGTGCCATAAATGATGAATGTAGAGGACTATGAAGGTGAGATGGCATCGGTGATGATGAACCAAAACCAATCAACATATTAGTAAAACCCATAGTCTGTGCAGCTGCTGTATGAACTGTAGGTGGATCATGATGCGCACTAGTGCTCGACTGAGAGTGATGGGATCCTGGAACTGAACGACCTCTACATCTCAAATGCTCTCTAACATGCTCTATACCCATCCCATTGTCTGATGCAATGTGGGCATATTCCTCCAACAGGTCCTTAGCCAAACAATGTAGAGTCATGCGTGACATATCTCCTATAAGTGCATCAAGTTGTGTAGGAGTAGGGATGTCGGCCACTGTAAAAGGATCCATGGTGGTCCACTGTGTTGAAAATGTTATGGATTGGGAATGTATGGACATCAAATACTAACCTACATGATCATTAGATATCCTAGTGGTGGCAGTCGCTTCCTTTTGGGAAGCAACGACAACCTCATCTACTATGGGGGCTAGAGCTGGGGTGAGAGTAGGAGACCTGTCACCAACCAATACCCTAAACACTGGGGGTGGTCTATCTGCTCAATGATAGGTGGGCCTATCAGCAATCCTACCATGCCTCTGACAAGCATATAGTGGAATGTCCAGGTAGTTAACTTTGAGGCCCAAATGGACCTCAGCATACAACTGCTGAACAAAATACAATGGAATCTAGTCATTGTTTGGGTATAGACCATGTGCTACGAGAAATTGTGGGTAGATCAATGAGGCCATAGCATGATCGACACATCTAGTGGCCTGGTATCCCCTAACCTTACACACATTTTGATAAAATGGAAAACAAGTGGCTTTTATCATTTCTTTGGTGACACTATCCTATATTTGTTTAAGGGGAATGTCACTATGCACTTCTTCTTCCCGCATGCGGGAAAGAATAGCAGTCACTCTATTTGGGGAATATGCACTAGTCCTCTCAAGTTCATCTTTTAGTTTTTCTAGACTATGCAATATTAACATGCATGCTTCACTATATATCCCCGGGTTTGCACCCTGTGCTAATGAATCTCTCAATTTTTTAATCTCATTACTAGTATTTGCAAACAAAGAATCTGGCATAGGTGGAGCATGATCTGCACATTTTCCATGTTATATATATATATACAATACACCTAAAAAAGAAATGAGACTTTGGTAAATAATATATCTAGATAAAGGGAATACAAATCTAAAATAGAACTTGTAATAATTCATCTACTCATCAATAATATTTTCATACCATTAACAATTTAAAAAGAATTGGAAGACAACTATAATCTATAACATAGCATTCTTAAATGGTTCAAATTTTAAATGAAATGATGAAAGAAAGAATAAGAATACAAAGATTAGTATAAAATTATTTGAAAATAATTGGGATAAAAATATTTAATCTAATAGTTGTTAACATAAATGAACTTCAATTATATAGCCAAGAACATCAAAAAATTATAGATTGGAAAGCAAAATAATCAGACATTTATCATATTTTTATATGTATAAAGTTTAGATACCATCAAACTATTTAAACTTATAGATTGCATAAAACTATAAATTGAATTTCGTTAAAACTAATTTATTAAGAATCAAATCTAATAAAGTTTGACTTCATTGCATACTTGTTATAAATATCTCACTAATCCAACCATACATATTATATATGTTAAAAATATATATTTACCCTTAAATATATATACTTGTTATAAATATATATTGAAAGAAGATGAAGGTCCTTATTTACCCTTAAATGACATTTAAATTGGATATTTTAATGTTCAATATAATGAAATGTTTAAAAAATGAAAGTGACAATAATATTGAAAATAAAAATGTTGAACATGAATGTGAAAATATTGTAAAATTTGATGGAACACCTATTGATAAGAGTAGCATCATAGAAGAAGAAAAGAAGAAGAAATACATCAACAATTTCTTGACTAATGTGGATATGAACCCTATGACATTGAAATTGCACTCAATAATTGACTTGTTGATAACAATGATTAAATTGATAGCTCACATGAACCAATGAAACTCAATGTGTCTCCAAATTACATAAGAAGAGAGAACCTTTGTGAAGAAGAAAAAGAAATTCAAAATCCATCTTTTTGTAATGAGTTTGTTAAAATTTAAAAACATTCAAGAACCCCAAAATGGTTTGAAATTGATGAGCATAATAGAAATTCTTGAAGGCAAGAGGTCATCACAAACCATTCGGTTGTGGGCTTCAAAAAATTTCAATGAATGGTTTTCCAATAAGACATTAACCAAAAAATTCCAAATTTTTATACAATTACTAAAGATGTACAAAATGAGACCTTTACTAAATAAATTTCAAAGATTCATGTAAACAAAAAGTTTGATCGAAATAATATTGTTGTTAAAGTTTTTTTTAATGCATTCAATTCTATTGTAAATAATAGTAAGGAAAAAGATAAAAGAGTTGCTCATAGAGTAATAACATCATTAGTAAGAAATTAAAAAATTAAAAAGGCTCAATTATTAAGGTAAACTTGTCTTGAATTAAGCCTAAATCGTAAAACATTATCAAAAGTACTATCAATAAGATCATGATTAGAAAGTCCTATTGAAAATCATACTTGGGCTTTTAGCAGTAGGCTTCCATGAGTCGATAAGAAGCTAATTAATAGCACAAAGGATGAAATTCAACAATTTTGGCACTCTAACTCTAGATTTACAGATGAGGTTGGAAACAACATTTTTTATACCTACCTAGGCCATGATTCTATTATGAGTAAAAAGAGTTTATGATATAAATACATCCATTATTGTTGAGTTAAAAGTAGGTTAAATATTATTTTTCTTAAAAAATCACTTTTATTTAAATGTAGGTGTTTTGGAGAACAAAGTTATAGTATGAATAAGTGATTGACATCGATGGCTATAAATTTCAAGGTGGGGACATTCAATATAATTCATAAGGTGTTATAATATTAAATGCTTTCATTGTTTAGTTAGTTTTAATCAATGTTGTATGATTTATTAAACATTTTTTTAATATTTAAATGTAGGTGTTTTGGGGAGTAGAAGTGATAGATCTAGCTCATTGAGAAAGGATATAGGTAGAGAGGAGGAGTGACCTTGACAAGTATTGAGACATGGATCACCTCAGGGTGGTAGATATGAGTGGAACATATCCATAGAGAAGGATAGGCTAAGAGGATAGATATAGGAGACAAATACCTTAGGTGCACCTTTTTAGTTGTGTGTATGCTCTATAGAGTGGATTTACTCATGAGTGCTTTGATGTATTTGAAGACACATTTGTACATGAGAACATAGATAATATGATATGGGAACTATTAGTTGTGTTGATGATGGGTGTGATATTTTATGTGTATGTTGATGATGTGCATGATATATAGTTATATTTCTTGTATTTGGATGCTCATAGGTATGGATGTTCATGAATCTTATGTGTATGTCTAATGGTGGCATGTGGAAGGATAAATATGGCTATTGAAAACTTTACCATTATCTTGACAACTAATTATGGCTATATGATTATCTTATTGTAATGAACCTAAGTTAATTCGATAGATATTAGTGAAGTTGAATTAGGAAGCATGGATTGTGCTTTATTATACACATTTTACGTTTAAAAATATGGGTCTAATTTTTGCGATATTGAAAGTCAGTTAAATTTCTTCAATAGTATATCCAAGGTATAGGGATATATTAGTGGTAGGAGTAGTGTAGGATAAAAAGGAGAATGTATAAAGAGGGGAAGGTCTAGAAAGGTAATGACATGGTAATGGAAGGAGAAGTTACACTATAAGGTTAGATTTTCATAGGATAAGGAGGAATGGTATGAAGAACATATCTACATATAGGATAGTGCTAGTAGTAACAATGGTGTGAACATATATAAAAGGATGGGAGATAAGAAAAATACTAGTGGAGAGAAAGGCGGTGGTGGGTGGTGGATCCCATGGAAGTGGTAACTATAGTATGATAGGAGGAATCATTATAAGAGGATGAAGGGTAGATGGATGCATAGAGGGTACAACATTATTAAAATCCATTAGAGTGGTAATATTATGAATAGTATTAATTCCCTAAGGATAGCCACCTAATACATTATATAAATTACTAGCCAATGAGTGAGGATATTTAGGGTGGAGAGGTGCATCAATACGTAATTATCAATTTAGGAAAATATCTTGTTTAGCAACATATGTATCTAAATCATAGTCTTGATCATTATTTTTCATCTTCTTTAATGTGGCTCTTTATATGGTTGTCATTAGCTATTATATCAAAAAATGATTCAATCGTCATTTTATTTGCTAGCCATATTAGAGTTAAGATGAAAACTCCATAAAACAAGATTTTAAAGGATATTAATTTAACTAGATAAAAGATCAAGGAAAACACTCTCAAACATGCAATATACCCCAATTGCTTAGACAATGCATATTTCCTAATAATGTGTGCAACTAAAAACTAATAACATGTAATGAATGGATGTAGGTGATAATAATTAAATAATCCTAATTGAACTAGGGTTGTCCCTTTTATATATTTAAGAAGTTGTAAGAGCATTGTATGAAATTGTAAGATGGGAATTACTTATGAAATGTTATATGACACATAAGAGAATAAAAAATGGGGGTTACACTAGAATATTGATTAGAATTATGGAAATCATCAAGATCATCTTAAATAATGGGTTTGAATATGTCAAAAATGGAGTGTCGGTTATGAGGAGGAGGATTTGAATTTTTTTTCGAAGATGTAAAGCATTTGTTAAATACATCCTATAAACCAAGTCAAGGAATATGGTGTTGGAATTTGTGCCAAATTTGGTGCCATTTTTAGGTCATTATTTTGGCTCATGGCTTTGGTAAACCACACTTGGTTTATGGTTTAAATTTTTCCTATTTATGGGTGATTGAGATGGAGAAAGCATAATGATTTTATAGGTATCATCATGCTACTAGAAATTACTCCATATGAATCACATGTTGATGATACTACTATAAGGGTATGCACATGAATATTTTATTGTAAATGATATTATTATCAAATAATATAATTGGTTCATGTTTTTGGTTGTGGGATTTTTCTTCCAAGAGGATTTTCCCATGTACATAATTATGTTATAAATTTATAATTTATACATTTTTCTTGTAACTAAAATTAAATCTATTTTGCATATTTATCTCTTGATAGGTTAATATGGACATTTTTAATGTTACAAATGATACAATTTGTGGTTCTATTTGAACTTCATAACTTTATATTGTTTGTTTCCATATGCTATTAAGTTCTTATATATGTTTCACTTGGTCTTTCCATTTAGGAGCAGGCTATCCATAGCTTTGATTGCTGAAATGGGAAGGCATATTTCATTTACACATAAAACATAAAAATGTATGCAAAATGGGGAAGCAAATCCAATTTGAATTCAACAAATTTGAAAAAAATTGCATCTAGGGTTTCAAAATTTAACATATCAATGCATTTTAAACTCTAAAAAATTCGAATTTCAAATACCTGGTGCTCGTTATGCAAGTCAGGTTGATGAAGTTTGGAGAGACCAAGTTGAAGTTGTGTTCTCCATAAAGAAGAAATCAGTTCACTCACCGTCATGGTCTCGATTCACCGCACACAGGGAAAGCAACTGGTAATTTTAGAAAGTGAAAATGACAGTCGAAATGAGAGTTTTTGTTTTTTTGTCATATGTAAGGGGGTTCGGTCGAACCCATGTTTGACCAAACCCATTTAAATATGATTTTTTAATTTAGGGTTTGTGGGTTGGGTCGAACCAATGGTTCGACCGAACATAGGTGTTCGACCGAACCCTTAATTAGGTTTGGTCTTACCATATGGTTCAACTGAACCCCTTGAGTTTGGGGAAAAGGAAAAAAATGAAATTTCCTTCCTCATATAGATTGTAAACCACTATTCTGAAGTCACCCTCTCATTAAAATAATCACATAGGCTAGCAGGCGGTTGCCACATGTCATGCCCGACAGTGGACCCATTGTTTTCAAAGGGTCAACAAGCAGAGTTTTAAGGATGATTGAAAGTGGGTGTCATGTGACGTGTCTTCATCTAGGTCATTCGCTACTACCCCGTCTATTCCAAATTTACAATAAATTATTATCATGAGCTAGTGAGCTATGGACGTGTGTCCTAGGTTCGGGGGACCTACCAAGTTGTAAAGTGAAGCAAACACTCTACTAAGAGAAGATCAACGGTCAATAGTGGGTGACGTGGGTCAATCTTGACCGCTCCCTGCTATCTCGTGTGAGGCCCATCTCTACCGCTCAGATCCCAATGGGCGAAGCAGGAGAGAACCACGTGGAGTAACCTGGAGGGCATGAAAGACATTAGAATAAAGGCCAATATTAAACAAATATTTCAGCACGAGACATAGACTAAAAAGTGTGTGCTACTAAAAGGAAATATGAGGCATGTGTTTTGACAACATTGGAGATTTTTTAATTTGGGTCGTTGGTTATATCAAAGGAATATGGTTGTGGGCGAATGGTCCTATGTTAAGACATAAATATATTGAAGGCATGAGATTTAATCTTCGCACTTCCCCGTCTCCCCATTGCCAGGAGTTACACAAGGGATATGTTTCACGGGGGAATGGGAAGGCTGACACATGGACATCGCTTAAGTACCAAGGAGATAGTGGAGCCCATGCACGACAAGCTAGCCCCTCCACATGGCTTATTTTGATTTGATGAATGTTACTGTTACCTAATTTTCACTCTCAGGCTCAATCAGGCAAGGCATCTATGTTGCAGGTGTTCATAAGGGCCAAATGAGATATTTCCATTGAGGGTTAGTTCATGCATCTGATGACATTTCACAGGGAGCTCAGTTGGGAAGCCTACTTTGTTGGAAATATTCCTCAATAATCACAGGCTCAAGCCTCCATTAGAGCCAAGTCGGTATGACATCTTCACTGTCTGGCTGACTAGCAGCTTTGATACATTATGTTTTGAATAGGTTGTTGTGACCTAGTTTCTGTCTTGTTGAGCGCTTTCACTGCAGAGCCTATCGCTGTGACAAGAGGTGTTCGGTATGACCTCTTATCGCGTGGAATTATCTGGCCGATAGGCCATTCAATCGTCAATTAGGGAGACTCATGGCAACCACGGGCTTCGGGATAACCTATAGCGCTCGATGAGAAGTCCTAGTGAAGAGTTAAGTCTCACCGACAGCAGTTGGTTTAAAGTCGTCGGGGAAACTCTCGCCAGAAGAATACCGTCGGTAAGAAGTCTTACCGATGTGAGAAGGTCACACCGACTGCATTCATTCGGGGTAACAAAGAGTCTCAGAGAGAAGTCTTAGCGAGAGTCCAATGTCTTACCGATGGTTTTGATGTCTTCGGTATAACTCTTGGCGACAGATGGAAACTTCGGGGTAAGTCTTTGAGCTCCCTAAGAGGTCTCGGCAACCCGAGAATGTTTTGGCGACAACGAAATGAGCTCGGCAGATGTCTCCCTGACAAGAAGGATGGGCTCTCGGCAAAGGTTGGTCCCTTTGCCACAAGGTCTCGCCGAACGCAGGAGATCTCCCTGACATCTGACATTGGTGTAGTTTCCAACCGTCGGGTTAAGGTCTTGCTGACATGGCCATGTCTCGGCGAGCGAAGGTGATCTCGGCCAAAGGAAGTAGTTTCACCATAATGTCTTGGCGAAACCTTTGTCTCTTGCCGAAGTGAAATGAAATGAGGCCTCGCCAAATCAAGGTTCCTTCGGCACAACCTCTCATAGACCAAAGGATGTCTCCCCGACCAGGGGGTCTTGATGACTAAAGTAAACAAGTGGGGGTCCCACCAAGGAAACATTCGGTCTCACTAGGAGTTGGGGCTTTTGCCATGGGGTCCTGGCGACTGTCCAAAGTCTCGTTGAAGTGGGTGGCTTCGGCATAATCTTATGAGTTCGGTGTGAGTCTCGGCGATAAACAGGTCGTCTGGCTGAAGGAGGAGAGCTCGGGCAGAATGGAGGAGTTCGGCGTGAGTCCCGGCGACAAACAAGTCATCTGGTCGAAAGATGAGAGTTCGGGGAGACTAGTGTGCTTGGCAAAGGGTCTGGCCAAAAGGCCAAAGTTTCGGTGACAAGATAAGAGCCTCGGTGAATGGTCACATTTTGGGGAGATGTCTTCCTGACCGCAAGTGTCTTGCCGAAACAAAAGGGGGGCTCGGTGTAGCATTTTCCCTTCGCCATGAAGTCTTCTCGACAGATTAGAGTCACACCGAAGGAGATCTGGAGCTTAGTGGAATGAAATGTGGCGGGGTGACATCAATATACCTTCACCGATAAAAGATGAGAAGAGTTCGCCTTGCTTTTTGGTCGAACGCGAATGTCTTGGTGACCATAGAGGCGATATCGGTATGATTTTTGGGCTCGATAAGAACTCTCATCGACTGTCACATGTTGTGCCGATAGTCTCAAAGGGCATAATCACTCGGTGAGACACTTTCAATGTCTCCCCAAGATGTGATTCTGATCAAAGGAGTTTTTGATCACCTAGGGAATCTGCGTGGAGCACACCCGACCAATCAGGGAGATCTGAAGGTGAGTCGTGGCAGTCTGACCAGGAAAAGGAAGCGTCAATGGAATGAATGCAACGTGGATCTGTTATGAGCTCAGGAGCATTCAAAGCACTCAACAGAGAGATTCAAAGGTGGACACGAGGATCAGAATGGTTGTAGAAAGATCAAGAGGGTTTCCCCTGAAGGCAATCTTTCACACCGACATGGACAACAAGGACACACAGGGTCCTGCATTTAATTCAGTCGAAAAGATCTGAGGAGAGATCTTTTCTGGGGACTGATATTTTGTAAGCCCTAAGGGGCCGACATAGTTTGATATATAAGGCATTTTCGCCTTTTTTGTAAATAGTTCAGATTATACACTCTGAAGAGTTAGTGATTTTATCAATCCTTTCTCAAATAAATGTATGTTTTGTAACTCAATTGGAATCTGGAATACAACACAGAAATTACCTTGGAAGCTAGTGTTAATGTTTGTATAACTCTCATTTCTGTAATTTTTTGATTATGCAAGTTTTTTAACTGTGTTTTATAAGTCTGTATTCATATCTTAACGCTGTGAATTTCACCTTTCCTTCTTAAGATGTGTATGTAGATCAAACCTGTTAAGAATGATGCATAATTCTAAAAGAAGTTGTTCTAAGTATGTGAAATAGTAACAATTAAGTTTCCCAGTGTATTTTCTTCTTGTTTCATTTCATGATTTCTTATCAATTTGGTGTATCACCATAGTGTAGTTTTTATTTTATGCATTCCTTCTCCCTTTCCCTTCAAAGAATCAGTAGTTTAGGTGGTACCCAAAGGAAGCCGGCCTTCTCTAGAGGTTCATTTCAACTTCAGGTGACCCACAGCCTTGAAATGATCCCATGTGTCTCTAGAAAGCTCAGTTTCAATCTCTGTGCATAGGGTGCAATTTCTAGGTGACAATAGTTACAACTACTTACAATCATTTTTTTCAAATCAGGTTGACTTGATCTAGATCATTTGTGAATCAACTCATCTTTGCAATCAATGACTAACATTCAAAGCTCAGTTCGAAGGCAAATGGGTCATTTTGTTTTGTGTGAGCTAGCCTTAATAGCAGAAAGGACGTTGAGCTACCAAATCAAGAGATTTCATAGCTATTAAAACTCATTTCAAAGTATAATTAAGCATTGAGAAAGACATTCTACACACTTGGAGAGCTTGTGTTGTGGTTTTTCAAGCATGTCCGACGTCAAAGCTAGGGTTATTAACCTACAAAAAAATAGTAAGTGAATTATTGCCTTCTCATCAGAATTGTTGATAAATTACGATCTCCAAATCTTTCTATCAATTAGGGTTTTCTTGGTTTTGCATTTATTTTAAGGCTAGATGTTCATTGAAAGTAATTAGTTGATCTTGCATTGCTATAATTTGTGTCAAACTCTTAGTCAAAATTTTTATTCTAAGAAACTAGAAACCTTGCTTTGTAAAACTCTTGAGTTATGGCTCCCAAAGCAAAAACATCTTCATCGAAAGGGGAAGCCTCTGTTCCCAAAAGACCTTTGAGTAAAGACCTTGTTGACCAGCTGCCACCCTCAACCAGTGAAAAACCTAAGGGTCAATTTCTCCTCTGGGGTCCGTAAGTAGTTGAGGGCTTAACTGAAAAAAAATATTTTTATTAGGGATGTCAAACTACCTTCAACTTGGTGGGAATTGTTCTATGGTTGGTTCAAAAATAGAAACATAGGCATTCCAGTTGGCAACCCTTGGAATCTTAACCTAGGGAAATTGACTGTGCCTAATGTACACCTGGATATCGATCTATTAAAAGCAATAGCTATGACTTATGACCTAGTCACCAGGACTGTGAGGTCTTATGATGGAATTGACATGGTTAGGGTCACCAAGGAAGAGATTGCCCGTGTCTTCAAACTCACTGAGTGGAGTGATGATATGCCTAAAATTGATGAAAAGGCTCTTAGGGAAGAGTATGATAGAACTAAGATTGCATTTAGGGTCCATATATTGCTAAGGTACTTAGTAGAAATTGGGGGCCAAAAAGTTACATTGGGACCATTTGATAAAGAGCCTTTTCCTATTAATTACTTTATCCCTTATTTCCAAAGGAATTTCTACTCTATTTGTCAAATAATTGGCTATGATCCTGTCACTAGAATTCCCATGGCATGGATGTATATGGCAGCCCACATTCAACACCCCCAATATTGCACAACATATGATTATCCAAGATTTTTGGTAGAGAGAATTCATGAGGTTCTGGTAAAATTGAAGAGGGGTGCAGATGGTATAAGGTTTAGTTGGTACTCATTGTTGATGCACATGTTTCTGTTCAAAGGAGCACCTTATTTTGGGAAGAATATGACACTGGATAGGATGGAAGGTACTTTGGAGTTGCCTGTTTAGTGTTGGACTACCGTCCTAGATAAGGATGAGACAAATTTTGATTATGTGATATTTGAGAACTTGTTTGATTTAGAGTTGAGAAGAGCCTTGATTATGAATGTGCCTAGAATTTCCAGGGCCCTGCATGACTTCTTAAGACCCAAAGATAGAAGGTTGAAGCTAGAGGTTGATCATAATTGGGGAGATGTTATCCCATACCCTACATATACTATTTCGAGAGTGTATGGTACCACTATCTCACCTCACCTACTACCAAAATGTGTGCTAGAGAGAATTGGTTTTCTTGAAGTAATATGGAAATTGGGAAGTGTGGAAAAAAACACTTGTTGGAGCAGGGAAAAGGAACATTTTTCCCCTCATACACATGCTTCTCCAATTTTGTAATGAGAAAGGGAGGTTGGAATAAGATAAATTATATACTCAAATCTTTTCACATGAGAAGAGCGGGGGAAAGGGAGTATTATGATCCTAAAGGCTTCATAGCTTGGTTAAAATTGAGAAATTGGAGTTCCAAATTTGAGCACATTTTCTAATACCCCGAGGATGTGATAAGGAATACATTTGATTTTGCAGAGCAAGATGGTAGAAAATCAAAATGGATTGCTTTTAACAAAATGCAAAGGAAAGTAAGGGAGAGAAACCCAAAATTTACTATTCTTGTAGAAATCCCAAGTATGATTCAAAAAATGGAATATGTGTTCTGAAACTTTGAAACAATGGTGGGCCACCTTGAGGGTGAGAAGATGATTCTAGATAAGGGGAAAGCCCCCATAGAAGAAGAACGGGGTGGGGGAGAAATCCCTGTTATGGAGGAGAAACCTACATCTCAGCCTCCTAAGGAATGAAAAATAAAGTTCTTCATAAGAAGAAAGAACAAGGAAAATAAAGATGATGCAATTGTTGCTCCCTCTCAACAAAAGGAACAAATACCTCTTTCTCCAATGCCACAAATGCCACCACCATCTCCTCCAAGGTCAACTGGGCCTGAAATTATGGATGTTGATGCCCCATCACAACATGCCTCTCCACCAAAAGACCCACCATTGAAGAAGCAGAAGGTTGAAGAAACGGGTTTGGTGGATTATTATGATGATGAGTCTAATGAAGAAATTTGTGTATTAGAGAATAAAATGCATTAGGGAATGCCTCCTACACCAACAAAAATGGTGCCACAACAATTGGGTATGAGGCTAAGTAAGGTTGACCTCACTGGGCTTAATGGCAAGGATGATTTCAGGGTGGAAGCATGCACGAGATTCATGGATGATTCATTTGTAAGATCTCAAGCTTTCATGGAATTTTCATACAGGGCCAAGAAGAATGAATATGTTAGCAATTTGGCCAAGCAAAGAAGTCTTCATCCAAAGTTACCTGATGCCACCATTCAAGCATAGGTCTTGAATGAAATGAGAGCTAAGTTTCAGGGGATGACTACAGAAGAGGGTAGAAAGTTGGTAAGAAATAGTGGTATTTTTTTGTTACCAAAATAGGATTTGACTTTTTCTATTACCTTTGATACAATAAAAAGATGTGATAGACCTCTTTACAATTTAGACGAAGAGGTTGCAGTTGCACTACAAGGATCTTCTTTCAATGAGTAGTGGGATGCATTAGCTATTTGGTATCTAGCCCCAAGTACAAAAAGGCCTAATATTGATGAACTTGCACCTAACTATAGGGGAAGCCTAATAATGAAGAGAGTGTCAAAGACATCAACTCTTGAGGTAGAAAATATGTCTATAAATGTTGTTCAGTTCACAAGAGCCATCGTGGAATATGTAATTGCAGAAAAACAAAAGTTAAAGACACAATACAATGACTTTTTGGTAGAATATGGAAGGACTAAACAACAAAATATGCAACTACAAACGAAAATAGAATTATTAGAGGAGAAGTTGCAAAATTTGCAACCAAGAGAGCAAACACATACTACTGTTGATTCTCCTACCACTCCACATGAAGCTACACCCACTGATTATACCCCTTCAACAAGTTCCTCATAGGCAATTGTGCCATATAATATGGGAACTATGCCCATTTCAATGATAGAACCTAGTACATCAAAAGTACCACAGGCTGAGGAAGGTGTCAACAAGGAGGAGTTGCTTAAGTAACTAAATGATTATAAAGAGAAATGTGACAATCATGATAGGGATGTCTTTATGAGTAATGTGAATATTGTCACTACAGTTTTGGAACACTTAAACAAAGGGGTTGTTAACAGACTGAATAGTATTCATGATAGTTATTCCTCCATGGAATCTGCTATAAATAATTTTGGCAATGATAAGGAGAGGGCTATTCCACTCATGGAGACATGGATCCCCAGGTTGTAAGAGTTAAGGATGATATCTATTGGAGCCAAGCAGGATGTTAACCCCCCTAAGAAGCTTAAACCCACCATTACTATTGTAAATGAGATTCAGGAACTCAAGGGATTTATTGAGTTTTTGGAAGCCAAGATAAGGGCGTTGGTCAACAGTTTTTATGAGTCACATCATGGTCTCTTGCCATCCATTTTAAGAGATGATGGTAACATCAAGACTTTGTAGGAATGGAGAAGTGAAACTAATGATGTTATTTCAAGTCAAGCTACTTCGATTTGTGAGGGGCATGATATGGGAACACTAAAGAGGAACATGGACATGCTGGCCCATGTAGAGATTGTCCTAGTAGAATTTTATAAGGAATCCAATCAATTTGTTACCAAATATTCACCTTATAGACAAAGGGTTGATAATG
Source organism: Sequoia sempervirens (assembly GCA_007258455.2). Lineage (NCBI taxonomy): Eukaryota > Viridiplantae > Streptophyta > Pinopsida > Cupressales > Cupressaceae > Sequoia > Sequoia sempervirens. Next base: position 35,593 of record VDFB02210361.1, on the reverse strand, counting down.
TCATGAAATTCGGTTGGCCCACTAAGGAGTTTCAGGCCTAGAAGAGAAAATACTTGGATGGACTGAAGGATTAAATGCAATGATGGGGTGGAAATTATAATTCTTATTTTGAAATATGTAATCATGGTGAGTAATGGATGGGAGAAATGCAATGCATAGCCTAAAATTAGTACAAATTAGGCTTTTGTTAAAGTATGGATAATATATTGCTTTCTCCCCAATTTGAATTGATGATAAGTGTGTAGACGTGGACATATTTTGTGTCCTTTCTTATTTTATTCTTTTATGCTTTCTTTCATTCTCACTTTATGTGCGTGGACACACTTTTTGAGAACGTGGATATTGTTAAAACTACTAGAAGATACCTTTTGAAAGGTGGGACTGGATCTCCAACAACAAATGAGGATAAATTTTGTTTGATATATGTTTCCCTTGTTATGAGAAAGCAAATGTAACTACATAGGGAATATGTATTATAGCGGTCCAGTAGAATGGTGACATGTGTACTTTCTAGCCCGAAGCTTGTGTTACTCCTTCATTTCTATAAAAAGGAATTCAAGGCTAGAAGTACAAGGTTCGTTGTATTGAAATTGATCACAAAGAATTGTAAAAAGAATACTGAGCATATTTTGAGTTTTGTCTTAGGTTCTGAGTCTGTTAGTACATATGTAATTCTGACAAGAAAACTAGCAAATACAATACATAATGGTGTAAATTTCATGGCCATTTTCTCTCCTATGTACTTGTTCTATGAGTTATGAATAATATAATCAAGGATTTTTTTGTTCATCTCCATTGATTTCCAGTGGATGTAGGGTTTTTTTCTTGCTTATTAATTCAAAGAATTAATGTAAATGCTTGAGTGAAGTTGTTGATTCATATGGATTGAGTGCTAGGATATTCATAAGAAGTGGTGGTTGAGAATATAATATGGAGATGTTGTAATGCAGTATGTTTAAAGCTTATATGATGCTATGTAAAATTGTTATCAGGTTGCGTAGGTTAAGATTGACTCCGTGTTTAGGATAAGGCACTAGTTTGAATAATATATTCATAATACATTTTTTGGGTCACTTCATCAACAAATCACTCTTTATTTACAAACTTTTTTCAAATGAGTTACCATTGTAGTTATTTTGTGATGAATTTCATTGTTCTCATGCTCCAAGTGTAGGGTATTGATAAAAGAGCAACCAACTCTTTTGATACATTAAGTTGCTGAGTGGTAATATGAGAATTATTTGGTATTTACAATGTATTTAAATGTTAATTGCATAAGTTCTTGAATATACATTGTGGGATCACCCTCCCGCGTTTCACAGAGCCTTCAGTGCAGGAGGAAAGCTTTGCTACTTTCACTCATTCATTGGCCAATCCCTTTAGATTGCTAAATATTGGAAATGGAAAAGTCCATAGGCAATTTTGAAGATTAGCTTGGTTCTTAAAAAACAACTAACAAAATGGTGACTCTGCTGGGGAATTGCTAAGTCCAAAGTCTCTAGTTCAAATCCGGTACAACCAGAGTCGAGTATTTTATTGGTCTTTATTGTTTGGAGAGTAAGTGGTTCAAATTTTCATTTACATAAGTCACATCTAGTCTTATGTGTCAGGTTCTAGTCCATTGTTTCACCTTGTGTCAGGTTATGTTCAAAGTATTTTATGAGATTACAAGTACCAAGCCAAAATACAATCAATTTCTATTTCCCAGCATCCTGGGTGGCGACTCTGAAGTCTCTTGTGCCAGTGCAAGTATAAATTCCAAGAGAGAAAGTGAGAAAGAGAATTCTAAGATACAATTTGGCCCCATGAGAAAGACTAGAAGTTACAAAAAGAAGCATCCTGAACAGAAGATGGAGTCTAAGCACTCGAAGGACAAGCAACCCACCTAGGTGAAGTAATGTGCTAAATCAAGTAAGTCAACTGAACTTCCCATTGATGCATCTCCTAATTTTAATAATAAAGTAAATAGTGAAAATACACATGAAGAGGCATGTGAAGTTGAGGTTCCTAATGTATATCAAGGGAGTTTTCCCATTGAGGAAATTTTTTGATAATGAATTTTATGTATCAAGAGAGGAAGACAGGTGGGAGTTCTAGAATGAAAATAAGAAGTTCTCAAAACTTTCAACTCCTGGAGTTGGATCTTTTTTTACTGGAGATAATTTTAAGCCCAAAGGTGAACGTCCTAGTGTAGAAGTGCACCTTCCCCTTGAGGGAGAACTAGATAATCATGATTTCTTTACCCTCGAGCCAAGTGAGTCTAGAGATATCCTGGAGAATGAGGAAGACATAGATAAATATATGCGATCCTTAGAAGAAGAAGAACGTAGGCTCAGGGAGTTGGAAGAAAAAAAAGCAAAGGAGTTGAAAGGAAAGGAAGACAGAATCAAGGCTAAGATGCAAGAAAGAGATGCTCAGAGACAAAGACTAGAGAAGATGAGAGAAGAAGTGAAGCAAAAAGTAATTTATGAAAATGCTTCTAAGTTTGCTGCTAAAATGACCCCTGATCCACCTAAGGTGACCATCCAAATGGGAACCTATGCTGCTAATACCTATACCACATCCATTGCAACCACCAAAGCTTCATATTTGTCTACTATTGCTAAGAAATCACAACATGTAGATCATGGGAAGAAGCCCATTGATCAACCAAAGAAAACTACCTTCAATACCTTCAATACAAATACCAACACAAGTACCAATACTTCATCCGTTAATACTTCCACCCGAAATGTCAAGATTGATCCTACCCCATCCAGTGCACCTCCAAACCCCAAGATCTTGAGATTGCAATTGGAAAATGACAAATTACAAGAAGAGTTGAAGAAAGTTGAAATTGAAGCTGCCAATGTAGAGATAGCTAGAAATATTTATTTTCTTAAGATCTCCATACCAAACCCAGAAGCTTCAAGCTCTATACATACTGATAGTGAATCACAAAAGAAGAAGTTTGAGGGACATACTGACAGTGGGAGTGGTGGTGGGGTTCAGGATGGTGGAGGTGGAGGAAATGATAAAAATAAGAACTCTTACTTTGAAGATGATGAGGGAAAGAAGAAAGGAAGTGGAAATAATAATGGAGATGGAAAGTGTAAGGATAAGACTCAATCTGATGACCAAAAAGATGATAAGCCTAGAAATTCTCATGTAGATCAAGCTACCAGGAGACCAATGCAAGTTGAAAGATACCAACAGTTATGCTTTACTGGCATTCCTGATTATCCTAACCCATTTCCTGAAGATTTCAGGCCTACTTTAGTTAGATTCTCTAGAAACAATGCCTTAAGTGGTGAAGACCACCTCAAAGCATTTGCTAATGTCATGCAAAATTTTGAGGTAGAAGCAGAGGATGTCATGATGAAGCTATTCATGTAGTCACTTACTGAGGATGCCAGAGAATGGTATAGAAGTTTGCTTGTTGAGAGCATTGGATTTTGGGAGGAATTTAAGAGGTTGTTCAGAGAGCAGTATGGTGATAAGACTGATTCAAGGTTTCTTTTGAATCAATTTAATAATGTTATTAAAAGTTCCAATGAGGGTGTGGTTGATTTCAATGTAAGATTTTAAAAGGCCATGAACTAGCTAGCTCCTCATTTTAAATGCCACTGTATGTCTAGTGAGCTAATGCAATGCCTTTGATGCCAAGATGAGTTACTACTTACTGGATAAGAATCCTCAAACGTTGAGAGAGGCTTATAAGATGGCTATCCATATTAATAATATTAATAGAGAAATTGGTAAAGGGGGGAGGAGGGATGATGTAGAGATCCTCAAGAATCCAAATAAAGAGGATAAAAACTCTGGTTCCAAGGGAAATTCTTTGGAGGATATTATTGATAACATAAATAATACCATGAAGGATCTAAGAAACAAAATTTCTAGACAAGAGAAAGGTCTAACAAATGAAAGGTATAATTATCATAAGAATAAAATACTTCCTCGGTTGCAGGATCATCCATTTAATACAAACTGGCATAATGGGAAGAACATTCCCAATAATCAGAGAAATGCTTAGAATAAGGTTCCTCTGGATCCTCTATAGAAGAACTCAAGAAATTTTGCTGATGAGACCCCTTGGTGCATGGTGTGTCAAATGTCGCATTCTCCTCATTAGTGTGTAGTTGCACAAATGGTTGAAGTGGAAGAGGATGTGCCTGAAGACTGTGATCAGTCAAATGAGGATGATGTTGACGTTAATATGATCATGGATGGTTCTGATTTTGCTGACAATGAATGCTCCTCTGATACGGAGTCTCATGAAATGGATGTGGATGACCAAAGGAATATTTCCAATACATATCACCAACAACTTATCTCTAATGAAGATGATGATAGTGATAATGAGGTATACACATTGAAGCAGCTGAAGATAATGTGTCCCTAAGAAGATCTTTAAATGAGGAAATTGCAAGGTACACAGTGGCCTTGGCCACTCAAGCCAGAAACTCATATAATCTAAGAAATAAAATAGTTGGTGGTGACCAAGGTAGTCCTGTTGGTCTCTTTATCAAGGAGCAAAATGTGAAAGCCAAAGAGCAAAAGTATGATGGCAAAGTAGAAGCACTCAAATCCAAGGAGAACAAGGGAGACAAAATTTGGGCTAAGAAAATGGATAAACCAAAAGAAGGTGCAAAACTCAAATCCCTTGCTATAAAGACAAAGGCACAGAGGCAGAATTCTGAAGCAACAAGTAAAGATGCCAAGCCCAAGGCTGAAACAACAAAAAATCAACAAAAGGAAAGTGGTACAGATCACAAGGTATGATCCCAATTAATTTTCTTAAGTATACTCATGTTGATATGTTTCAATTTCTTAGCCAAGCAAAAGTCTTTGTTCCTTTGCTCGAGATGATGAGGATTGATGAACACAAACAAAAGGTAGTATCCCTTATCAATGGCACTACTACAACTTGTATTGAATTAGTGGTGTCCACTCCACCCAAAGTGAGTGAGAAGGAAAAGAAAGATAAAGAAGTTGAGGGAGTGATTACTGAGATCCATCATATTTTTCTAGGGAATTCAATCAAAACATGTCCTGGAAAAATAGACCCATTCTTCCTCACGTTGATTGTTGAGGGAAATTTTCTAAAAAAATGTATTATTGATTCTGGAGCATCCAACAATATAATGCCAACCAAGATCATGGAGGCATTGAGGCTAAAAGTTGACAGTACCCATGGAAAACTTGTTATCCTATGTATTCAAGGGAAATCCCTGTTACTAGTCTGATCAATGAACTTCCTTATAGATTGGAAGCATATACAGAGAGAATTTAAAATGAGTGTAGTGGTGGTGGATATCCTACCCAATTATGGAATGTTGCTATCTAGGAAATGGAGTGCTTCCATGGGAGGCAACATGTAGTGTGACATGTCTTACGTTACTTTCCCCATTGATGGTAAGGATGTCCAAGTGGTTAGAGAGCCAAAAGTACCACATATGATGGAGCATGCTCTTGAGGATGATACAATTCTATTTATAGATACTAATATTAATGAGTTTAAGGTAGAAGAGATATCAAGAGAATGTGATAGGTGCCCTGCACCTATAGACCATGAAGTTATAAGACTATCTAATAAGGATGAAATCTAGAAGATGTACTTTGATGGTGCAAGTTCTAAGGAAGGGTCTGGTGCAGGAATATTGCTGGTATCACCTAGTGACAATACATACAAATTTTCTTTCACTTTGTCTTTTGTTTGAGAAAACAATGTGGCAGAGTACGAAGCATTGTTACTAGGATTGAGGTTGGATGAAAAGAATGGGATAAAGAAGTTAATGGTAATCAATGACTCTGAGTTGGTGATATCCTAGTTAAGATCCAGATACGCATGCAAAAATAACAAATTGAAGCAATAGAGAAATGTTGTTTGCGATTCCATTGAATAGTTTGATGCCTTTGGAATAGATTGGATGGAAAGAGGACAAAACAGAGTTGCAGAATTACTTGCAAACATTGCATTAAGACCAGATGATATAACTTTCATAGGTATCTCTAAGGTTGAGGTACAAGCAAGGCCCTCAATCCCTAACAATGACATAATTGGAAAATTTTCAACGATGATGAAGATATTCTGAAATTTTTTAAATGTGTTGATGAATATGAAGGTTAGGAGATTGATTTTGGTGCATTTATTGAAAATATAGATGGTAAGGATATAGTCTTTGGGAGTGAGGTCATTCAGTTGAAGATAAAAAAAATCCCTAAGGGCCTCATAGCATTAGAAAGAGTCTTTCATAGTCAGGACAAGAGCAAGGTTAAAACAACTGCCACCCATCCAGAGGATTTGGAAGAAGTAAATTTGGGGATGAAAAATGCCCCCAAAAAGGTATATGTAGGAAAGAAGATGAAACCAAAGATCAAGGAAATGTTAATTTCCTTATTGAGAAAATACAGACATATCTTTTCCTAGTCATATGATGACCTCAAAGTATATAGAGAGGAATTATTCCAACATGAGATTCCTCTGAAAGAAGACGCCAAGCCTTTCAAGCAAAAGCAAAGACCCATCAATCCAACCTTAGATCCAAAAATGTAAGAGGAATTGGTTAAGCTAAGGGATGCTAGCATCATAAAACCCATTAGGCATTTTTCATGGGTGTCTAATCTCATGCCATTCAGGAAGAAAAATGGTGATATTAGGAATCTGAACATATCATCATTAAAGGATGACTATCCACTGCCAAACATGGAAGCCATGTTGCATAAGGAAACTGGTTGTGAGCTATTATCAATTATGGATGTTTTTTTTTTGATACAATCAAGTAAAATTGAAGGAGTCTGAGTAGTATAATATTGCATTCACAACTCCATGGGGAACCTATTAGTATGTAAGGATGCCATTTGGCTTAACCAATGCAGGTGGTACTTTCTAAAGGGCTATGGATGTATCCTTCTATGATTTTATTGAATTATTCATGGCAATTTACCAAGATGACTTGACAGCTTACTCCAAGAAGGAAGAGGATCATTGCATGCACTTGGAGAAGATATTTATCAGGGCCTTGGAATATGGGATCTCACTAAACCCTAAGATGTGTGACTTTGGGGTTACTAAAGGAAAGTTGCTAGGGAATATTGTGTCCAAGGAGGGAGTAAGGATTGACCCTAAAAGGGTAGCATCCATAGACAAGATTTCCCAATCAAAGAATGTAAAAAGCATTCAATCATTCTTTGGCCAGATCAACTTCTTGAGGAGATTTGTAACTAACTTAAATGCAGAGATTACAAGACCCATCTCCAAGATGTTGAAGAAGGGAGAAAAGGTAGTTTGGAATGAAGAGTCTATCCAGGCATTCAAGAGCATAAAATAGGCTATTAAGGAGGCCCCAATTTTAAGGACTCCTAACTTCTCGAGGCCATTACAAATCTTTTCTTTTGCATCGTTTCATACTATTGCTGCTATTTTATTATAGAAGAATGAAGAGGGTTTTGAACAACCATTTGCTTTCTTTAGCAAGTCACTTCAAGTTGCAGAGTTAAAATATGACTTAATGGAGAAGCAAGCATATGCACTTGTTAAGGTTGTGAAGAACTTCAGAACTTACCTAGTTGGAGCTACAGTCATTGCTTATGTTCCAACTGCAGCTGTGAAGGACATCTTTACCCAATAAGAAATCATGGGTAGAAGATGTAGGTGGATAAAAAAAAATCAAGAATTTAATATTGACATCTAGATAACCAAATTGGTGAGAGGTCAGGGATTGGCCAAGTTAATGGCTGAAGTGAACCTAGATGCCAACAAATAAATCTGGAAGATGATTCTAGGAGATCATATATTTGTGATATGGAATATTGTGATTGGTATAAAGATGTTGTTTATTACTTGCAAAGAATGCAGTGCCTTAAGGGATTGACTGAGAATTAGAAAAGAAATATCAAGCTACATGCCATTAAATATGTTATCATAAGAGGAAAATTATGGTGGAGGAACTTGGAGGGTGTATTGTTGAAATGTGTTGATGAGACCAAGGCCTTTGAGTTGTTAAAATAAGTGCATGGTGGGGTATGTGGTGGAAATTATATGGCTAAAACCATTGCCCATAAAGTATTGAGGGTTGGATTCTAGTGGCCGACAATTTTTAAGGATGCATACAAACTGGTAAGAGCATGTGATGCATGCCAAAGGTTCTCTAGGAAACTAAAATTCTCAGGCAACTTTCCTCTTAGACCAGTTACTGTGTAGGCACCCTTTCAACAATGGGACCTATTGAATTCATTAGAGAAATAGCTGAAAATTCTAGTGGGGGGCATTCATGGATTCTTATGGCCATGGATTATTTTACAAAATGGGTGGAAGCTATCCCAACAAAAAGAGCAACAAGTAAAGTAGTCATAGAATTCTTGATGGAAAATATATTGACCAGATTTGGAGTACCTAAGAAAATTGTCTCAGATAATGCAATGTGCTTCAAATTTGAGGAGTTTATAGACTTTTACTCAAAACATGGAATCCCAATGTCATATTCTTCACCATATCACCATCAATGAAACGGTCAACTAGAATCAAGAAATAAAAGCTTGATAAAAATCATCAAAAGGATTCTTGAGAAGGATAAAAGAGCTTGGGATTCCAAGTTAAGGTTAGCCTTGTGGGTAGATTGGGTGACTGTTAAGAAGGCCACTGGCTATGCACCTTTTGATTTAGTATATGGAATTGTAGCTAGGTTTCCATAGAACAACCTCATGCAAATGTACAAGTTTGTCCAAGAGTATGATGAGGACATGTGCAACGCAATGCAACATAGGATTGATGCATTGATGGAAGTAGATGAAACAAGGAGGGATGCTCAGAAAAGAAGTGCCAAGTTGCAGTTGCAAGTCAAGAACTTGCATGACAAGAAAGAATCCTCAAGGAAATTTCAAGTAGGGAACCTAGTGTTGATGTGGAATGCAAGATCCAAAGATAAGGGAAAACATGGAAAGTTTGAAGCATTATGGCTTGGCCCTTATTTGATCAGAAACACTCATGGCGAAGACTCATATTTCGTACAAGAATTAACAAGTGAAATTCTTGAGCTGCTAATACATGGAAAGTTCTTGAAGCCATACTTCTCTTGAAGTGTGTTCTTTTCCATGTACATTGTATAATCCTATAAATATTGTGTATAGGTGTGTTTTCTTTGGTTGTGTCTAGTTTGGTCTGACTACCTAGTCCAAGTAGTTCCTGGTTTTGGTCCTCTGTGCTTGGTCTACTTCAACTTGAGATTTTAGGATCTTGCCATGCCTGCAAGAGGCATGTGTCCCCAGTCAGAGCCACTTGTGGAACCCTTAAATTTTTTGTGTTCCATTGATTAAAATTGTTCAAAACCTAGTTATTCTCATCATTGTGGGCTTAGGTTTTATCTTTTCAATCATGCTTTAGGGTTTTGTGCTCCTTAACCCTCTCAAAATGGTCTAAGTCTGAAATTCCTTATTGGCATTCTAATTCGTCGTTGACACCTTATTGTCGATTCCCAACCATTTAAGTTGCCTTATGCCTTTCACCTCGATGATAAACCAACTCCTTGATCTTGGTAGTCCCGTGGTCATATTCAAAATATTACTTTATTATAATGTGGGTCAAAGTTTTTCTAAGTCTTGGTCGGGTCCTGGGTTTGGCTTAATTCTCCTTATTAACCTAAGGTTTTATAATTTGTTCCTTATGTCCAAACCCGTCATGTGCCTAGTCAGGCCCATCTCTTAAAACCTCACAAATTTGGCATGTGCAAATCTTATGTTTTATAATGACAGTTTGATCACCACGAGAAAATCTCTATCATCCCCCGCATCCCCATTCTGCTTCATTTCTCATTAAAATAATCACATGGGCTGGTAGGTGGTTGCCGCATGTCATGCCCATCGGTGGACCCAATGTTTTTAAAGGGTCAACAAGCAGAGTTTTAAGGATGATCGACAGTGGGTGTCATGTGAAATGTCTTCATCTAGGTCATTCCTCGCTACCCCATCTGTTCTAAATTTACAATAAATTATTGTCATGGGCTAGCGGGCTATGGACGTGTGTCCCAGGGTCGAGGGACATACCACGCTATAAAGTGAAATAAACACTCTGTTGAGAGAAGATCAACGGTTGATAGTGGGTGACATGGGTCAATCCTGACTGCTCCCTGCTATCCCATGTGGGGCCCATCTCTACCGCCTGGCTCCCAATGGGGAAGCGGGAGAGCACCACGTGGAGTAACCTAGAGGGTGTGAAAGACATTAGAATAAAGGCCAATATTAAACAAATATTTCAGCATGTGGCATAGATAGTAAAGTGTGTGCTACTAAAAGGAAATATGAGGTACGTGTTTTGACAACATTGGAGATTTTTTAATCTGGGTCATTCGTTATATCAAAGGAATATGGTCATGAGCGAATGGTCCTACTTTAAGACATAAATATATTGAAGGCATGAGATTTAATCTCAACCCTTCCCCATCTCCCTGTTGCCAGGAGTTGCACGAGGGATATGTTTCATGGGGGAATGGGAAGGTTCACACATGGACATCGCTTCAGTACCAAGGAGATAGTGGAGCCCGCACGCGATAAGCTAGCCCCTCCACGTGGGTTATTTTGATTTGATGAATGTTAGGGTTGCTTACAGTTAGTTTTTTCAAATCAGGTTGACTTGATCTCGATCATTTTTCAATCAACACATTTGCACAATCAACAACTGACATTCAAAGCTCAGTTTGAAGCAAAATGAGTCGTTTTGGTTCATGCGAGTGAGCATTAATAGCGGAAAGGACGTCAAGCTACCAAATCAAGAGATTTCATAACTATTAAAACTTGTTTCAAAGTATAATTGAGCATTGAGAAAGACATTCTACACACTTAGATAGCTCGTGCTGTGGTTTTTAGGCCCACTTGATGTCAAAGCTAGGGTTATTAACCTACAAAAAACTAGTAAGTGAATTATTACCTTCTCATCATAATTGTTGATAAATTACGGTCTCCAAATCTTTCTTTCAATTATGGTTTTCTTGGTTTTGCATTTCTTTTAAGGCTTGACGTTCGTTGAAAGCAATTAGTTGATCTTGCATTGCTATAATTCGTGTCAAAATCTTAGTCAAAAAATTTATTCTAAGAAACCAGAAACCCATAAACCCTGCTTTGTAAAACCCTTGAGTTATGGCTCCCAAAGAAAAAGCATCTTTATCGAAAGGGGAAGCCTTTGTTCCAAAAAGACCTTTGAGTAAAGACCTTGCTGACCAGCTGCCACCCTCAACTAGTGAAAAACCTAAGGGTCAATTTCTCCTCTGGGGTCTGCAAGTAGTTGAGGGCTTAATTGACAAAAATAGTTTTATTAGGGATGCGAAACTACCTTTCACTAGGTGGGAATTGTTCTATGGCTGGTTCAAAAATTGAAACATGGGCATTCTAGTTGGAAACTCTTGGAATCTTGACCTAGGGAAATTGACTGTGCCTAATGTATACCTAGATATCGATCTATTGAAAGTAGTATCTGTGAATTATGATCCAGTCACCAAGACTGGGGTCTTATGATGGAATTGGCATGGTTAGGGTCACAAAGGAAGAGATTGTTCATGTCTTCAGACTCATCGAGTGGAGTGATGATATGCCTAAAATTGATGAAAATTCTTTTAGGGAAGAGTATGATAGATGGAAGGTACTTTGGAAGAGTATGGCACATGTTTTTGTTCAAAGGAGCACCTTATTTTGGGCAGAATATGACACTGGATAGGATGGAAGGTACTTTGGAGCTACATGTTCAATGTTGGACTACATACTAGATAAGGATGATAGAATTTTTGATTATGTGGTATTTGAGAACTTGTTTTCTTTAGAATTGAGAAGAGCCTTGGTTATGAATGTTCTTAGAATTTCTAGGGCTTAAATGAAATGAGAGCTAAGTTTCAGGGGATGACTGCAAAAGAGGGTAGAAAGTTGGTAAGAAATAGTGGTATTTTGTTGTTACAAGAATGGGATTTTGCTTCTACTATTGCATTTGATACAATAAAAATATGTGATAGATCTCTCTACAATTTAGAAGAAGAGGCTGCAATTGCACTACAAGGATCCACTTTCAGTGAGTAGTGGGATGCATTAGCTATTTGGTCTCTAGCCCCAAGTACAAAAAGGCCTAATATTGTTGAACTTGCACCTAACTACAGGGGAGGCCTAATAATAATGGGAATGTCAGAGACATCAATTCTTGAGGAAACAATTATGTTTGTAAATGTTGCTTAGCTCACAAAAGCCACCATGGAATCTATAACTGCAAAAAAATAAATTTTAGGACATAATACAATGACTTGTTGGTAGAATATGGAAGGATTGAACAACAAAAGATGCAACTACAAACGAAAATAACATTATTAGAGGAGAATTTGCAAAATTTGCAACCAAGAGAGCAAACATAGACTAGTGTTGATTCTCCTACAACTCCACATGAAGTTGCACCCACTGATTATACCCCTTCTACAAGTTCCTCATGGGAAATTGTGCCATACAATATGGGAACTATGCCCATTTCAATGATAGATCCTAGTACATTAGAAGTACCACAGTTTGAGGAAGGTGTCGATAAGGAGGAGTTGCTTAAGCAACTAAATGATTATAAAGAGAAATGTGAAAATCATGATAGGGAAATCTTTATGAGTAATGTGAAGATTGTCACTACAGTTTTGGAACACTTAAACATAGGGGTTGTTAACAGACTAAATAGTATTCATGATAGTTATTCCTCCATGAAATCTGCTATAAATAATTTTGGCAATGGTAAGGAGAGGGATATTCCGCTCATGGAGACATGGATCCCTAGGTTGCAAGAGTTGAGGATGATGTCTATTGGATCCAAGAAGGATGTTAACCCCGTCGAGAAGCTTAAGTCCACCATTACTATTGTAACTGAGATTCAAGAATTTAGGGGAGTTATTGAGCCTTTGGAAGCCAAGATAAGTGAGTTAATCAACAATTTTTATGAGTCACATCATGATCTCTTTCCATCCATTTTAAGGGATGATGGTAACATCAAGACTTTGTAGGAATGAAGAAAAGAAACTAATGATGTTATTTCAAATCAAGCTACTTCGATTTTCCAACAGCATGATATGGGAACACTAAAGAGGAACATGGACATGCTGGCCCATGCAGAGATTGTCCTGGCAGAATTTGATAAGGAAGCTAATCAAGTTGTTACCAAATATTCGCTTTATAGACAAAGGGTTGATAATGTCATGAAATTTAGTTGGCCCACTGAGGAGGAGCTCCAGGCATGGAAGCGCAAATACTTGGATGGATTGGAGGATTAAATGTAATGATAAGGTGGCAATTATAATTCTGATTTTGAAATCTGCAAACATGGTGAGTAATGGATGGGATAAATGAAATGGATAGCCTGAAATTAGTACAAATTAGGATTTTGTTAAAGTATGGACAATATATTTCTTTCTCCCCAATTTGAGTTGATGACAAGTGTGCAGACGTGGACATATTATGTGTCCTTTCCTATTTTATTCTTTTATGCTTTCTTTCATTGTCACTTTATGTGCATGGGCACACTTTTTGAGCAATGGATATTGTTAAAACTGCTCGAAGATACCTTTTGAAAGGTGGGACCAAATCTCCAACAACAAATGAGGATAACTTTTGTCTCATATATGTTTTCCTCCATTTGAGAATGCAAATGTCACTACACAAGGAATATAGATTATAGCAGTCTAGTAGAATGGTGACATGTGTACTTTCTAGTCCGAAGCTTGTTTTTCTCCTTCGTTTCTATAAGAAGGAATTCAAGGCCGAAAGTACGGGGTTCGTTGGATTACAATTGATCACAGAGAATTGTAAAAAGAATACTAAGCATATTTTGAGTTTTGTCTTAGGTTCTGAGTCTGTTAGTACGTATGTAATTCTGATAACAAAACTAGCAAATACAATACAAAATGGTGTAAATTTCATGGCCATTTTCTCTCTTATGTACTTTTTCTATGAGTTATGAATAATATAATCAAGGATTGTTTTGTTCATCTCCATTAATTTCCAGTGGATGTAGGGTTTTGTTCTTGCTTATTAATTCAAAGAATTAATGTAAATGCTTGAGAGGAGTTGTTGATTTATATGAATTGAGTACTAGGATATTCATAAGAAGTGGTGGTCAAGAATATAATGTGGAGATGTTGTAATACAATATTTTTAAAGCTTATATGATGCTATGTGTAAAATTATTATCAAGTTGCGTAGGTTAAGATTGACTCCGTGTTTAGGATAAGGTGCTAGTTTGAGTAATATATTCATAATACATTTTCTGGGTTAGTTCATCAACAAATCACTCTTTATTTACAATTTTTTTTCAAATGAGTTACCATTGTAGTTATTTTGTGATGAATTTCATGTTGTTCTCATGCTCCAAGTGTAGGGTATTGATAAAAGAGTAGCCAACTCTTTTGATATATTATGTTGTTGAGTGGTAATATGAGAATTATCTGGTATTTACAATGTATTTAAATGTTAATTGCATAAGTTCTTGAATATGAATTATGGGATAACCCTCCTAGGTTTCACAGAGCCCAAAGTGCAGGAGAAAAGCTTTGTTGCTTTCACTCTTTCGTTGGACAATCCCTTTAGATCGCTAAATATTATAAATGGAAAAGTCCATAAGCAATTCTGAAGATCAGCTTGGTTCTTAAAATATAACCAACACTCACAATGGGGTGTAATAATAGTCTAGTGACAAATTGAAAAAAATTGTTTACAAGGTTGATTGGTTGAGATAGATAGTGTTAAGCAAAATTTTGAATCTTTCATTAAGTGATAATTTTTTTTACTAATGAAGTAACTTATTCCATAAATTTTTTACAAATGGTTGGCACATAAGAACAAATTTAAGTTGTGTAAATTCGTTAAAATATATGACACTAACCTAAAATAAATTAATTACTATGAAATAAATTTTCATCAATTTTGAGCACTAAGTTGAAGCATATCAATTGGATAAATTTGATAGAAGACAAAATAAATATTCCTAAACCCACTCTTTAACACTAATCCAACACGCATCTATTATTCCCATACTAACACCAAATGGATATAGATCAACTAGACAATAATATTCACTAGGTAGTTATTACAAATTTGATTTACCACATTTAGATATGCAAATTTCTAAGGAAGACTACAACAAATGAGCCAAGAAATATTACACTAGTAATAACACCTATGGGTGTTATCAAATTACTAAAAGGTGTAGATATTTATATTCTTGTTAGGAAAGCACCACTTGTTGAAAATTGAGGTGTTTTCTTAGCTTAATACTTTGTAAAAATTTAAGATTGCTGATCTAAATATGCTTTCCTTTGTTACAGATTCTTTGTGGGTGATTATCTGATTAATTTATTTTACCATTTGTAGAATGAAGAAAAATTTTGTAGAAGAATTAGACAAGATATTAGAAGATACACAACATATACTGTGGAGAAACCCTTTCGAGAAAAAACTCCACGAAGAATCAATGTATTATTTAATCTCTGAAGTAGATTACAATAACTCCAATTCTTCCCTGAGATGCTTCTCCTACCTTCAACATATCTTCTTCACAACCTGCAATAAACTAATACAAACTCTCTTCAACTTGCTTGAGATATATAGGCAATAAACAACTTTGTTGACTCCAAAAGAGTTACAATTACATAGCTCAATCCCTATCTCCTAAAAGGTACGCCTATCTATTCCAAGTAGAGTTTAACCGTGAAGAAAAATTCCAAATCACCATCTTCATCCATTTGGGTGTCCCAAACTAAAGTAGTAACTCAACCTTTATTCCATAAATATCTTCAAGGCTTTATCCTCAAAGTAGGCACCTAAGAGTGGGCCCACTTAACTTAGCGTTCTGAAATATCTTAACATGCAAAGGAGTTAATTCCAAGAAGCCAACTTGGGCACCCAAAGTGGGTCCAATTAATTTTCTATTAACTGAAACATCTCTCTCCACCATTCATGCAAGAATGGTCATCCCCTATTAACTGAAGGTAGTCCCTGTTATTTGTCATGTAACTCAAGTCATTAGATATGCATTCCAAGTTAACTGAAATCAACTAGCATTCAACTAAAACTAACTAAAGATAACTGAACCATAATTGAACTAAACTAAACTAAACTAAACTAAACTAAACTAATTGAACTAAACTGAATTGATTCTGAACTAAACTAAACTAAACTAAACTGATCAATGAACTGAACTAAACTTCATGCATGTAAACATCAAACCCTAACTCCTAGGATCTTTACATGCATTCAAAAGTGTTATCTTTTACTCCAAATAGTTAACTTAACTCAAGGTGAGTTCCACCTTCCATGTGGGTGCCCCATGTGCTCCTATTATTTAGGAACTCATCTTGGATGCCCTCACATGCTCCTATTATTTAGAATTAATTACAAATGTCAATTAACATGATTATTTCATCCAAAATTAATCTCTCTAATCCTAGTGTTTGAGAACACTTTCCAAGGACTTAGGAGACACATGAAATAAATAATGTTTAGGATTGCAATTAAATGGCATCCTATTTCCAACATTCTCCCACTTGACATTATACATTGCAATTATTCTAAAAAATGAATCATTATTATAAATCAAGTACAGAACTTAAGGCCAATGGCCTTCTTGCACCAACTAATCAATTCATGCCAACTTCAAATGCAACCTGCATAATCATGAAGCTCCAAGCAAATGATTAAAACCAAGAGAACTTATCTGAAGGAACTGGTTTCATAAGATAATCTGTAGTATTAATTAAAGTGTCAACTTTCTCAATTAATACCTTCCCACTCTCAACCATTTCTCGCACAAAGTGATACTTAACATCAACATGCTTAGCACGAGCATGATCCATAGGATTTTTGGCTAAACACATAGCACTGACTATCACATTCAAGTTTAACTTACTTACAATTAAAACCAATACCTTTCCCAAGTCTCTGTATCCAAACTACCTCTTTGGAGGCATGCGAAACCGCCGAGTTTGTTGAACTCACGTTCAACCAAGGTGTAGGCTCCTCGGTCTTTTCTGTTGAAAATAGTTTTTCTTGCTAGTAACTATTCCAACATATATCTCTTACCATAAGAGAACTCAAGCCTCACCTATTTCTCCAAGTATCCATGAGGACCTGTAACCACCCAATTCATGCCAAACTCCAAATGCAACACAACACTTTCATGAAGTAATCAAGCAAATGATTAATGTACCCAATACTTAAGAGAACTACACAAGATCAATGTCAAAGCTCCAATCTTGAACATAAACATGACATCCATGATCTAATGATCTCCTTCTAGGAGATCACATGCACCATAACATATATCTACATCCTAGTCTCAAGAGAACCATGCCAAACTCTAAATGCAACAAGAGTAAACCATGACATAATAGCAACCACTCTAAACCAAGAAAACAAATCCCCAATCACCTGAAGATAACCTTACCAATGATGCATCCATGTCACTGCCAACAACTCCCACTAAACCATGGTACCGAGTCACACATGGCATCGTGGCTACCATCCTTTCCATGAAGATCACTCTGAATCATGAAGCAAAGAGTTATCACAAACAATATTAGCTGAAATAACCAATGCATCATTATTGTCATCCAAGGATTCCTCTGTAAAAGAATCATAACTCTCTTTCTTGTTCTTACAATCCTTCTTCACATGTCCCAGTTTCCCACAGTTCCAACACTTTACCTTACTCCATCCTTCTGACTTACCCTTCCCTTCCTTGTCTCCCTTAGGTTCCTTTTTCTCAAGACTACCTTTTACAAACAAGGCATCTTGGATTTCCATTTTTGACTTCCTCCTCATCTTGTCTGATAGGAGAGTAGGAATTATATTTTCCATCTTCGGATCTGTACCACTACCATTGATAGCAACAATTAGATTTTCCCAAGAATCTGGTAAAGAACAAAGTAACAAAATGCATTTATCTTCATCTTCGACTAGCTTTACATCTACAGATGCTAACTGACTTATAATCAAATTAAAAGCATTCAAATGATTTGCAATAGAATCACCTTCTTTCATCTTTAAAGAATACAACTATCTTTTTAGATACAACTTATTAGTAATACTTTTAGTTTGATAAATATCATCTATTCTCTTCCACAACTTATTCTCTTCCACAACTTATATGCAACAGTTTCTTCTAAAACATTCAAGAGAAAAACATCAACAAGACATAATCTTATGGTCCCTCTTGCCCTCTTATCAAGCTTAGCCCAATCCTCATCTGACATCGTTGTAGGTGACTTTGTCTCATTTTCAACAGCTAACCACTAATCTCTCTTTTCAAGGAGATCCTCCATTATTAGTTTCCACATCTCATAATTAGATCCATTGAAACTTTCAATATCTAAATGAGAATTCAAACTCATTGCAACAAACTTATTTTCCAAAATCAGCAAATAACAAAAAATAATAAAAGCTCCCACTAAGCAAAAAATCCTTCAATCTTTTAAGAGAAAGGCATCCCAATACTACCCAACCTCAGCTCTAATACCAAATGTTGAAAATTGAGGTGTTTTCTTAGCTTAATACTTTGTAAAACTTTAAGATTGCTGATCTAAATATGCTTTCCTTTGTTACAAATTCTTTGTGGGTGATTATCTAATTAATTCATTTTACCATTTGTATCTAATGAAGACAGAAGTTGTAGAAGAATTAGATAGGATATTAGAAGATACACAACATATAACGTGGAGAAACCCTTTCAGGAAAAAATTCCACCAAGAATCAATGTATTATTTAATCTTTGAAGTAGATTACAATAACTCCAATTCTTCCTTGAGATGCTTCTCCCACCTTCAACATATCTTCTTCACAACTTGCAATAAACTAATACAAACTCTCTTCAACTTGCTTGAGATATATAGGCAATAAACAACTTTGTAAACTCCAAAAGAGTTACAATTACAAAGTTCAATCCCTATCTCCTAAAAGGTATGCCTATCTCTTCTAAGTAGAGTTTAATCATGAAGAACAATGCCAAATCATCTTCATCCATTTGGGTGTCCCAAACTGAAGTAGTAACTCAACCTTTATTCCGTAAATATTTTCAAGGCTTTATCCTCAGAGTAGGTGCCCAAGAGTGGGCCCACTTAACTCAACCTTCTAAAATATCATAACATGCAAAGGACTTAATTCCAAGAAGCCAACTTGGGTGCCCAAAGTGGGTCCAAGTCATTTTCTGTTAACTGAAACATCTCTCTCCCCCATTCATGCAAGAATGATCATCCCCTATTAATTGAAGGTAGTCCCTATTATCTTTCATGCAACTCAAGTCATTAGTCATGCATTCCAAGTTAACTGAAGTCAACTAGCATTCAACTAAAACTAACTGAAGATAACTGAACCATAACTGAACTGAACTGAACTGAACTAACTAAACTGAACTGAACTGAACTGATTCTGAAATGAACTAAACTGAACTGGACTGAACTGATCTGAACTAAACTGATTTGAACTGAACTGAACTGAACTTCATGCATGTAAACATCAAACCCTAACTCCTAGGATCTTTACATGCATTCAAAAGTGTTATCTTTTACTCCAAACAGTTAACTTAACTCAAGGTGAGTTCCACCTTCCATGTGGGTGCCCCATGTGCTCCTATTATTTAGGAACTCATCTTGGATGCCCTCACATGCTCCTATTATTTATAATTAATTACAAATGTCAATTAACATGATTATTTCATCCAAAATTAATCTCTCTCTAATCCTAGTGTTTGAGAACACTTTCCAAGGACTTAGGAGACACATGAAATAAATAATGTTTAGGATTGCAATTAAATGACATCTTATTTCCAACACTTGTTAGCAAGAAAAATGGATCACAAACTAGAGTTTTGAGCCCTAAGAATTCTTAGGAGTTGTATTAATACCCTAATGAAAGTAATAGCAAAATGATAAGAGATTATATAGTGTAGATATCAAAATATGGCGATAAACAAGAACTATCTATATTAGGAACAACAATTAACTATCAATCTAAATCATTACAAAAATATTTTATATATTATATTTTCTCAATATAATATAACAATGTATAATCTCAATATACTTCCTTATCCTCTTATCTTCTTGTAATTATCTCTTTTTCTAATTTATCTTACTTCTTTATATCTATCTTTTTATACATATATATGGTATGTGGGACATGTCCCTTACATGAAGCATCTAATACTATTAGACCTAGTTGGCCTTATGCTTTATATCACTTTTGTGGCTACTTGTAGTAGATTTTTTGTTTTTTCTGATTCTATTATATGATTTTTATGTTTATCTTTTTCAACATCATCCCCCCTTTCAAAACTATCTTATCCTCAAGATATGTAAAATGACTTGATTTGTAGGCAATTTTTCGTATATATCTTCTTAAGTTGGATGAATGTATTGTCCAATTGTGTTTTTCTTGTTGTAGGACTTGAAGAAGTGGAAAAATGATTGAATCAAAATAACATAAGATAATGCAAGTAATATAATGCATACCTCAAAACAATCTCCATCCTCCTAGATTGAGTTGAAATAAAATGCACCTTAGTTCTATTTGATTTGCTCTAGATTATGATATGATGTGGATTGCTCAATAAACCAACATACCCTTAGGAGGATTGTGATAATGAGATGGTAAAATAGCAGCATAAGTGTATGATAATAGACTTCTTGTTGATGATGAAGGATGAGAGCCTCTAGTTATAAAATTCTCAAGAGGAAAAATCAGGGCTAGGATAGATTGATGATGGATGGCTAAGATTGAATGAGGATTAGAGTTAGGCTCAAATATGTAGCCATGTGAGTCACATGAGGGATAAGATAAATGGATCAGGGTAACATATTTATGTGAATGGATGAGATTAAGAGGTTGGATATGAGATGAATGGATGAGATGGAAAGTTAATTTGAATTTTGGGAAGGTGGACTTGGGTTTAATGAATCTAGATAAGGAGTTAGTTAGACATGTGAAGGGGACACTTGTAATGTGATGGCGATTTTAGATTATGATCCATGTGAACAAGTTTAAGGGCTAGGATTAAATAGACAAGGATAAAGAATAAAGTGAAATTAATTAATTAAATAAATAATGGGATCAAGTGAAGGGTAAAATAATTAAATAAATAATAAATATTTATTTAATTAATGATTTAGGATAAAATAGGAGAAAGGATGGAACTAATTAAATAAATAAATATGTATTTAAGAAATGGTTTAGGATAGGTTAAAGTTAGGTGTGGTTGGCTAAGGTCAAATTTTAGGTGTCTACATTTTTCCCCTTTGATATGACATAGCAACTATAAGAAATGGTGTTGTATCAAAGAAGAATAAAAAATAGTGGATATGAAGGGATAAGGACTAATGGCATGATTCCCCAGTCATTGGAAGGATTAGGAAGAATAAAAATGGATAGTGGGATGCCCCCTATAGAGGATAGGTGGGTAAAGAGAACATAGGTGTGCTCTCAAAATGGAAAGAAAAGATGGGGGATAAGGATCAAGAAGCAAATGAAATGGAAGAGGAATGGGATGAAAGGGGAGATTGGTTATGCTATAATGTAGAAAGAAATCCAAAAGTTTAATAAAGCAAAGGAAAGTATGCACCAAGGTATGAGGAACCAAGGTGGCAAGGTAATCTTTGCATGGACTTGAAACTAAAAAAAAAGGGTATCCTTGTTTATACGAGACACCACAAAACCTTGTAGAAATATGTGGTGAAATAAACTTAAAACATGATAATCCTAGTGCACAAAAAGTATGAAGAACCTAGTATACAGAGGATGAATTCCCATGCTAGAAGATAGTCCAACACACACAAGGTAAGTAGCCGCATAGTAATATTACAAGAACATCCCACAAACATGGAATACAAGATAAAGATGATGCCCCGCTATACACCAATTAAAATACACCAATATATAGAAATATCTAGGCAGCCTTAAGTAGGTGTAGCCATGGGTCAAAATATCAAAAGATATATAAATAAAAAGATTCATTGTTAAACATGTCATATAGCCAATATATCTCTTGCCAAAAGATAGGATAATGATGATGATCAAGATTATGCCAGACTCGGGACTCAGGCATTCGTATGGGAATTGATGATTGGATAGATTAAGATGATAGGAAAAAGGTTATAATGACTTTTTAATGTTCAAAAACTAGGATCATGTGTGATTTCATGATAAGAAGTGATGTTTGTATGCAGTGTTTGTTCAGATGTAAGATTGAGGAATGCCAAAGGTTATTATAGATAGTATTTGAGATGAGATAGGATATTATGGGATGAGGTAGAGTGTTTAGGTGTTTGTTTATTATGAGATGGATATTTTATTGTGGGATGAAGTGATGTGTGAAGATGGATACAAATGCATGAGGCTTGAAGTTCAATGCATTAAATTCTAAGTATACAAAAGGTTGGATCCTTGACATAATTTAGGTACAACTTTTGTATCTAATGTAGGGGAAGAATGGGGAAGGGTGGATAATGATGGAGGAGATGAAAGTGATAGTAATTAATGGGAAATACAAGCCATGATAGGTTTATTATGAATGGGTGGATGTGTTAGGATTTTTTGATAGAATAGAAGAGTTAAATTACCAATTATAATATAGATTTAAATGACAAAACAAAGAAATAGAATTCACAAAATAGAGGAATGAATTCACAGAGGCACAAGACAATAAATTTTAATGTGGTTCACCCTTTGGGATACGTCCACAAATAACAACTATTTTTTTATTAAACTTCTAGCAAATTACAAATACATTTAACCTACATCAATTAGTTGCATACACTAAACAATTTGCATTTTGGTTATACACCTCGCATTACTATGAGCTCAAAATAATGGATTCACTACACTCACACACTTTGTTGTGTGTCTATTTATCTTATCCATGACTCATTTGTGTTCTTCCGCATGTGCCTTGCTACATGCAATCCAAGCTTTATGTCATTACTGTTCAAATTTCCAGTTCACACGACCATTGGTGTTTTAATCTGCAACAATTTTAAAACTTATTATTTCAGGTAGTTGTTGAACTATTTTTCAACTAAAATTAGGAATTAATTTCCTTTAAGAAAAATAGTGAACTTTTTCTTCGTGGGTACTACCCCTACAACCCCCAGACCCCCATTGTGGACTCTACCTCTAGGCCTCCACCGGAGGGTGGTCCCCCAAACCCTGTAGGAGGGTATACATCCCCTACACTCCCCCATTAATTAATTTGGGGAGAAACTGCGTCAGCCAAAGTGACCAAAATATTAACTCCAAAGCTTGATCAGGCTCCAAAGACCAATAAGATGAGCATTATTTGATTATGATATGGAAAGATAGGAATGATGGAGGTAGGGGGATGATATCCTAAGAGATGGTAGAAAAGATAATACTACACATTGCACCTGTATCCAAGTTTTCACCATGGTACTTGCACAAGGCACCACCAAAGTGGTTTTCACCATTGGACGAATTATTTATCATTACTATTTTTATTTTTATTTTAATTTTTTTGTATTTTGATTGATTTTTTGTATTTTGATTGATTTTTTGTTTTTTTGTTTTTTTTCAACAATTAGGATGTGATGATTGATGAGCCCTACGAATGTCTAGTTCCTTACTTTAGTCTCATGTTTTTATCTCATTTTTGCTAAAATTCAAAAGACATTTCCAAACCTTTTTTATATACTTTAAAGTATTTCAAAGCATTTGAAGATGATATATTATATTAATGAATGAGTGTGAACTTTGAATGTCTATGAGATTTAGTAGAATTTTATGCTTAATTATAGTTGATAATAATAATAAATTCCTTAAGGGATTAAACTAACCCCTATAGTGAAGAACTTGTCAACAAGTAGCAAAAGGATTCTCAACCCGCAACATAAGGATGATAGTTCAACATAGCAAGAGGAGTCAAACATCTACAATACGTGCATATTTCTAGAATAAGATGCAAGTGATGGTCTAAGGACATGGACATGAATATCCATATGTCATTCCATCCATTCAATAAATTATGGGAGGAAGAAAATGCATGTTCTAATAGTGATTAGTGGCTTGCATTAAATCCTTGTCCTGTTAGCACGTTTATATTATAACGGTCTTCTTGATTGTTGTAGAGTCCGTATTGGATTCCAATAATTCTACTTCAACCTACTTTTATATTTTTATTTTAAAGTTAAAGACCTGGTCCTCTTCTTGTTTTCTTGAAAGATTTGATAGTTGCTCATATTTTTTTTTTAGTTTTTGAATAATAGGACTCTCACAAACCCTATATATGAGAATACTCTCATGAGAGACTAGAAGCTAGATTTTTGCATGAAATTAGATTGAGTATCAAATTTGTTATATTTTGTTTTAAGCTTTGTGTATGTTTGGATTACAATCAAGAGAATATTTTGGTTGCATGATTTTTTGAGTTAGTAATCGAAAGGAGATACTATGGAATGCAATAGCTCAAGCAAGGGCCACGTGAAGTACTACATAATCCATGTTAGATTAGATGGTTAGTTAGATTATGAATTATAGTTTCTAGTTTACATTACGTTGAATGTTATCTATTGATTTTTGAATTGAAGTCTCTAATTTAAATTATGTTCAAGAATATTAAGTGGTGGGTAAACCCACAAAACTGGTTTACAATTCCAATGAGGAAGGAAAATTGCAAAAAACGCTCCCATACAAAAAAAATTGGTTTTTGGGGGTTCGAACAAACATTTGGTTCGAGCGAACCTCCACGGGGGGTTCACTCAAACCCCCCTTTTCCCCCCTTCTCATCCTCTGGCACCAAAATACTCCAAAATTTTTCCATTCAAAGCTCGAGTTGAGGATCAAAATGGAGGAGACTTCACAGACCCAACTAGATGATGTAGTCCTCAGAATGAGCTATCCAACGAATATAATTTTAATATGTTTTGGTTTTATTATGTATTTGTTTTTTAGTTTGATTAAACATAGGTTTTTCACTAAAAATCAAGCTCTTCATTCTGCACATGTGGAAAAATAGCAGATTATCAATATATATATATGTATATCAATGCACTAGATATTGATGTCCTTGATCCAAAAAAAAAATTGAATTGCAATACACAAAAAAAAAGTTATGTTGTATATGGTCTGCCTATGTTTGAATTGTAATTGATTTGACTTTGAAACTTGATTAAGGAAAAAATATTCAATAAAACACTATGAAACCAATTAGAAGCACTAGATATCATAGTTACAAATCTAAATTCGAAAAAATTAGAATTTTATCCTTCATGAAAAAAGTTATGTTGTATACGGTGAGCATCACTTCTTAAAAATGGTGTTTACTGAAAAAAGCTAGTTTTTGAAGGAGATGGAAAAAGAAGTGCAATATGATTCCAAAAAAATTGAAAAAACTATATTTAGAATCTACAGACAAAATGTCACAAATCACTAGTTTGCATCATCTTCAAATTCCTCATAGCCGCTATAGGTGCCGAAAAGTGAAGATTTAGTTAGAAAAAATTAGTTCAATGTCCAGTTTGGCCAAAAATTGTAAACTAGTATTGTGAGATCACCCTACAGTAAGTTGAATTCTAGGTTACACTATACCATAAAGAGTCACTAGTTATAGTCCATGAAATATAAGTACCCATAGCAGTTACGGTAACTAGTATTTGCTTATCGTGTTCTCTAATTGGGACTTATTTTCTATTAGGAAGATTTTAGATGTGTTTAATTTTGTTCTATCACTTGTACTCAGTCGATTAAGGAATTCTAGGATTCTCAACTATATATAGTGCCAACATCATCTCAAATTTATGATTCCCTAGTTGACAATTTAATGAAGCCCCATTTTGGAGAATGAATTGTTTAATTTGGTGATTTGTAGTTCTATTAAGCTACATCTATGATTATCTACATCAGTTAATTAGACATTAGGGGAAGCTCTACAATGTTGTGATCTAAATAGTGAGATGTTGACCTAGTTGATGTTCCTTGACAGATTGATGCGGATGTTGTTCTAGCGAAGATGAATGGTATCTTCTCTCCTAGAAGGAGGGAGCTAAGGTAGAATCCTTAATATGTGCACTACCAAGGCCTTCATGCATCTCACATAAAGAATCTTGTGCATCCTTTATATAAAATCACTTCAAGAGGTTTCCATCAAAGGTCTGCCAATATGATATATCACCAAGGGGGATGAATTAGGAGGATGGATGCATAGAATTCAGTGAATCGAGTGAGTTGGTGAAATAAATGGATTGCATGGGGATGAGGATGATGGAGATTTATGATCAACAAGTTCACATCGAGATGTATTTCATTTATAACTTTTGCAAATGCCTACAGTTATTATGAAAAGTGGAGAATCATTTGAGATCTACTTGTGATGCTTTTTCTTCATTGTATCTTTGACTTTGGATTTTTCACAATCCAATAGCATTTGATTGAGAATTTTACTAGAGGGCATGTCTTTATTTTTTCCTTTTTTGACTTTATTTATTTTTATCTTTGATTGGTAAAGGCTTCTAGAAACAAATCTCTTCTGCAAACAAGCATTCAAAGAAAATGCATCTAACATTTTTAGGTTGTTTACAAACATTACACATGTTCAACAAGGAAGAAGATAGTGTAAATGGGAGTTTTTGCAATATGAATGTAACCATTTAAAGCAAGTGATCTTTGGTTCTAAAGTATTAGACCACAACAATTTTAAGTTTTTTGTTCATTGTGTCACAAAGAGCTCAAGATTCCAACATCTGTTTAAATGATATGAGAGGTCTTAGGAGTAAATTAAGGTTTTGTAATTTATTTTAGGTTTTAAGTCTAGAATCTTGGAACCTCCAACCCAATTAAGCTTCTCAAGAAACTCATTGCCCCTTACATTAAAAACATGGAATTTAGTGATCATGCAAGCCTCCCTAAGAACTGAATAAGTCATCCAATGAGATGGAGGGAGTTTAAATTCAATACTCAAATCAATCCATGATTTTAGATGGTTAATACATGATATATCATTAAAACATCTGACACATTTTAAATACCATGTCTTAGTTGAGCAACCTTGCACTAGTACATAAACAACAATATATGATTAAAAAACTACTAAAAACTACATATAAATGACCAAACATGATCACGTGACCATTAGTAGTTTATTGCAAGTCATTTATAATGCGACCAAATTGATGACTAAACCATTTTTAGTCATTTATTGGTTGTTTTGATTGATTGATTTGGTAGAATATTTAGTCATTGATTGTTGTAATCTAGTCACTTATTTAGTCATTTTTTATTCATCGATATATTTGTTCGTTAATTTAGTCATTTATTGTTGTTACTTGGTCACTTATTTAGTCATTTTTATTCTCCGATTTCTGTCCATTGGTAGTGTATTTAGTCATTAATTTTAATCATCAATTTGATCAATTTGGTAGTATATTTAGTCATTTCTATTCACTGATTTCACTGGTCATATATTTAGTCATATTTATTCATTGTTCATTGATTTTTGTCAATTGGTAGTATATTTAGTCAATTTAATTATTAATTGACATCAATTAGCAGTATATTTAGTCATTTTAATTGACTGATATTTGGGGATTTAAACATAAAAAATAGAAATAGACATCAATCATCAATTGCACACAATATGACAGCCATTGGGAAGGAAAAATCATTGAACTTTATTAAAAGAAAGGTGTTCGTACAGCTTGCACAAGTCTGAAATATCTATCTTGCTTGAAAAATGCTTAGAAATAGAGTATTACAATTTTTATTTTTAGTCACAAGACTAAAAATCTTCAAGTTACAATGCACAGAAATAACAAGAAAGAAACTTCTACAAAAAAATTCTGCAATGATGGAAATGCATGCTTGGAGCCCTTCAATGCGAGCACATGCCCCTTTCATCTCTTAAAACTTCTACAACGTGGGAAATATTCCTAGAGCAAGTCGTAACGTGTAGAATCCAAGAAGGAGAGTCTTGATCGTGTCCCATTTATGAAGCTCTCTCCTTCAATGCAGTCAACAATAACCCTATAATCTTTACTCCTTTATATGCAACATGCCATTTGATATGAGCAATAGGGTGTTGCCTTTTCCACTGTGAATGAAGCTGTGACTCAATACAACCAACAAAATTACTATTAGTCTCAATTCAGAAAGAATAAAATTGCATTGTATATTGCAAGTTTACAAAAGTAAGTCCAAACACAGTAGAAAGATAAATCAATCAAAAAATTGTAGGTAACATATCACATCCACAAACATGGGAGAGCTATGCAAAATTGGAGAAATTGGCTTGGAAAATGAAGACAACAGGGTATTTCTAGATTCAAGACTTTTACTTAATGTTGTGGAATAGAAGAAAAAAAATCAATTATGTGCCACCATAGTGAAAAGTTAGCAATTACATTTGGTTTGTTAAACATGGCCCCTGGTACAACTATTAGAGTTGTTAAGAACCTTTGAGTATGTTTTGATTTTCACACTGCATCTAAATTCATCTCCGAGATTGTTGCAAGAGGAATTGTTCTAAGATATGTGAACCATTCCCATCATTTTAAACAGGGACAATATTCTTGTGGAGAATATTGGTGATGCTAAATGAAACACTCTAAAAAATATGCTTGCACTATAATAATGTGCACTACATAAAATATCCAGTAATAACAAAGGGATATCCATCAAAGCATAACAACAAGGATTTTTTTGTCATATATAGTTACAAGTGCCTTGCTAGACATACTTGAAAATGTGGAAGCATAGACAAGGCAAGCAAACTGTTTCAAAAAATGCCTCAAAGAAATGTGATATCTTGGAATGCCATGATTAAAGGATATGTTCAAAATGGGGTTTTTTTTAAAAGTCCTTAGAAAATTTTAATAAAATGCAACCAGTGGGTGTAAAGCCCAACTCCTCAACCTTTGAAAGTGTCCTTCTTTCCTGTGTGCGAATTGGATCTTTGGATGAGGATATGAACATCCATCAAAAGCATATTTGGAAGTGGTTTTTATTAGATATTGTAGTTGCAAGTTCCACTTCGGATCACCAAAGCCTTCACAAAACCTTACACACAACCACAACAACACCGCACGCTTATTGTTGGGCCTTCACAGTGATGCAGGGAAAGCACCTTGCATCACTGCAAAGGCCCAACAACAACCATCCAGTATTGCGGTGGTCCTTCTACACAACCACCACAACACCACATGATTGTTGTTTGGCCTTCGTGGTGATGCAGGGAAAGCACCCCACATCACCGCGAAGGCCCAACAACAACCGTGTAGTGTTGCGGTGGTCCTTCTACACAACCACCACAACACTGCATGATTATTGTTGGGACTTTGTGGTAATGTAGGTCGCTTTCCCCACATCACCGTGAAGGCACAAAAATAACTATGCAGTGTTGTGGTGGTTGTGCATAAGGTTTTGTGAAAGCTTTGGTGATTCGAACTGGAACTTGCAACTACAATATCTGATAAAAATCCACTTCCAAATATGCTTATTCCTTAATGAGAAATAATCAAATGTTCATATAACCGGTTAGTTGGAAGAAAACTGGGAGATAACATGAGTGCTCATTTAGCAATAACAATTTTGAAAGCACCTTCCTTGAATGCAAGTGTAATTTAGGAAGTTGGTTCAGACAAAAATTTGTCTTAGCAAATGGTACTTAAGCTTCCTCATAAATGTGGTGAGTGTGCAATATTTTCCTCCAAGAGAGTATCAAGGATGACAGGCTATCATGGAGCCATGTATCATCCATTTGTTTTCTCTTTACTGGCTACCATAGCAATTTGTTTTTGTGTATGTTTTCTATTCAAGGGACCCCCAAAAGTTAGTTCAATTCCATCATTCATGTGGGAAAACATTGGTTATGGTGCATATTAAAGCTGAGTTTCTTTGGTTGGGATGTTGGTTCTACATTTTTTGTTGCAAGAAGTTGGATTCTATGGATATCAAGTCTCAAATTCTGCTATCAAAATGTGCCTTGTGACATTGAACGTGCTACATCACATTACACATTCAACTAGAGAAGATGACAATTTATTCCATCAACAAATGAGGGGAGCCTTCTTATCAATGGATAAGCTATTGTAAAGAGCCCACAAATACTGATACAGGCTCTTGAGGAGTGACCTAGGAAGAATGAGAGCAAGGATTTCGACCTTTCAAGGTTCTTGATTTGTGAATATTATCATAAATGTAAATTTTGAAATTGTGGCAAAAAATATGTAGTGTGTATAATCATAAAGATGCCAATGGAAAAACCAAGTATCCCTTAATAGCTTGCTCTTGTGCTGGATCAAAACATTTTGAAGCAGCTTATGTATTTTGCATAGGTGCAGACATTCTTTGTAAGGCTTAGTTTTGGGTGGGCACAAACATTTCATGACATACCTTCTTCCTAATTTTGGAAAACCATTAGAAATACACATTTGGGCTACAAAATATAGGGCACATATACTCTCAGTCATTGCTTCTCTGGGTGGTATGGAATTAGGTGGATACCATGGAATAGAGTACATTATACATTATCTTATGTATCAGGGAAACTTGTGTCAAGATATGAGCATATAAATGATTCTTTTATTGTCAAAACATTATACCTTCCATTCTCATTGTATCTATTATCATACCTCTCACTAACACTATTATTTTTATTGACACTATTATCCTACTACCTCTGCAAAAGAGCTCCATTTGAAGGCATTTTGACTATATATTATGCACAACAAAACTCTACAAGTGCAACAAGATGTTTGCAAGACAAAATATGAATTCACCGAAACATTATTGTCTAAGAAACATAATATCTTCAAATGAAGGAGCACTATAATTGTGACTGAGAAAACACTGTGTAGGCATTGTTAGCACTGAGAAATGAAGAAGATAACACATTGAATTAGGTGACTGAGATCACTGAAAGGAATATCATTGTTAGAGAGTTGCAAACTGTGAATTGTCCTCTATCCTATAGGACTGAGAAAGGAAGAACATTGTCAAATAGTGATTGAGTCATAGCAAATAGTCTAAAAACAATGAAAGTTATTGTCAAATGGTGACAAATATCTGTCCTCTAAGTCATTTGCACATGGTGATTGAGAACATAGTGAGTAAGAAGTAGAAGAGCATTGGATCATAGCATTGCAAAATGGTCACGAGTTATGCAATGAACTTCACTGTTCTTTTGATCACAAACGAGATCAAGATAATAACCAACATACTAATGTGCACAGAGAATGTTCATGGTGGAGTGCAAACTTCCTTACAAAGCAATTACCAAAATAAAGTTTGAGGTGAATTAAACCTGTTATTTTATACTGATATGGATATGTTCTAACCTATAGTTAATTGTTGAAGCATAACAGATAGGCTAAATAGTTGTTCATAAACCATTCTTTCTAATTCAAAATTGCTATACCTTATTCTAGGAGAAAATCTTAGGGTGATTCTATACATAACACACCATTGTTTCAAATTCAAAATTGTTGGATCTTTCACAATTGTTTGCTTCATTTATTTGATCTAAGATAGCTTGTTGTATAGAAGATGCTCTCAAAATCACAATAAAGTCCTTTATTCCGAGAAGACTGTTCAGAATCTTCCCATCATAACAATGAACAAAAGCATCAGTCATTAACCTAAAATTTTCAAGAGTTTCATCAAATTCTACTTTTCCACTCTCTTTTCCATTATGAATTTTATTCCCAATTTCATCCATGAAGAACTTCCTCAACCTGTAGATCTTACTATTAGCCATAACTTTACCAGGTGTCGGGGATAGCTTTGAGTTTTTACCCAAGCAACAATTGACAAAATTCGGCCTTACCAAAGACAATGTATTGAAAAGCTCATTGAAGTCATTTTGGAAAAGAGTTCCTGAGAGTATACTATGCAGTTTTGAATTAGCCTTTTTGCATGAATTTCATATCTTTGATTGGCTATTTTGAGCTTGATGACCTTCATCAAGAATGAGCAAACCTAAGCTCTCTAAAAGTAGTTTTCCAATATGCTTAGCCTCTTTGGGAAGGATCACATTTGTCTCATAAGTTAGGTATACAAAAAGATTGTAGCCAATAATATGCACACTTTTTCTTCTATGCCACTCACGAAGCATCACCTACGCACGCTTATGGATAGGTTGCTCATGGGCATGGAGATATCGAGAAGACAATGAGACATGTATGAATATATATGTATATACATCATGTGTATATATATCCATTGATAAAATGGCAATTGTTTATGTGTTTGATTGAATGAATATATATATATATGTGTGTGTGTGTGTGAGAGAGAGAGAGAGATATACATATGTACATACACATGTTGATATAGACGTATGTGTTGAAAAATGGGAATGTCCATATGAATATGTTGATATATGTATACGCACGTGTGTGTATATATATAAAAATGTTATTATATATGAAAAATTAACTTGACCTTATTCATTCGAATATCAAGTGGAATATTTAGAAAAACTTATTTGTCAAAATGTGTGTATATATATATATATAAATAAGTGTTAAGTGCTTAAGGTTATATATATGTACATATACATACATACATACATATATATATATATACATATTATGCTAATGGTCAATTTATGATAAAGGTCGTTTTAAAGTATAAATGCCATGGTCAATTGATTATGAGCACTATATTTATCACCGTAATGCTAAGTAATGAAACCACATTTATCCTTATGGACAATAGTTGAAGGAAAACATAGGTAATAAATCTGTTGAGTGAGATTATTGAACGCATGGAATAAAATTCTGCAACTTATAATAAGAGGCGTGTTGAGTCAAAGCACTAACAATGCTATTTATAAGGAGGTCGATTCATTAATAGGTGTTGATTGCCAAGTCTATGACCAAGTCAACTATTTGATACACAACCAAGAGGAGTCTTAACTTATTCTCTATTTTAAATAGAAAGCTTATAAATAGGAAATGTGTTGAATATATGGTGTCATAATATGAATTCTGCATGTCTTTTAGAAGTCTTTTAAACTTGAAAGTTGATTTCTTGAATAAAGCATATGCATTATGAAATAGTCAAATTGTTGTGGCAAGAAAAGGGTCGATATATTGTATAGTTTTGGTGAGTATTATGATAGGAATCTACCACTTTTTCTTTATTTAGTTGAGTCGATGGTTTTTGGTTGAGAAATGTCATAGCTTAAGCCTTGAATGTAGGTTGTAGAAGCTAGGTTTTTGGGTATAAATATGAGGCATTCTCACCTCATTTGGAGACATTTCTTCTTTGCATCATTACATTGCTCCATTCTATTGTATATTTCATTGAGAGAGTTTCTTATATTGCTAAGAGTTATTGTGAGGAGGATTAGTGAGAGAAATTGAGAGGGTTGTTTCTAAAGTTGATTATTAAGAGGAGGTCAATCTTGAGATCCAGTAGGTTCATTGGAAAAGTGTAAATCAGGCATGAGATTCTATTATCTTCATATTTTATCTTTTAATTGAAAGATTGTTTGCCTTGTGTGTTTAAATTGGAAATTGCATTGTTTGCTTGAAGTAGAATCATATTCTATATGCTTATGGGAAAGGAAAAGACTTATCGATGTGTTTCCTTATAAGTGTTTGTACTTACTCCATTATAAGGAGTGATTGATTATCATCTATAGTATTACATACTAGGATTGACGAAATGTGAATAGCTATTAAGTTATTGCATGCAAAGTTAATTTGTAGACTTAGAAAGCTCATATGTTCTACCTAGGATTAGAATATCCATTGAAGGGGGTAACGTATACTTTTTCTTATGATTTTATGGTAGAAGTACCATTGTGTTTTGGGTAAAGGGAATAGGTTATTTTTGAGGTTAATGACTACCTATTGAAGTAAATTATCTATGCATAGTTTATAATGGCTTAAATTCATGGCTGCCACTTGAGATACTGGGTGAGAATACTTTGGCCAAAGTAGTGTGATTTCCTTTTGCTCCACTGTCAATTCATTGTGTTCCTTTTATGCGTGATAGTTTAGGATTGTAGTGTCTACAAGTTCTAGTTATGTAGGGCACAACACTAAGCTCAGAGTGGTTGTCGTTATGAGGTTACTCCACCAATCTCTTCATTGAAGGGTAGGGCCATCTATCGAATGATAGATGTGTGGGGGACCACATTTAAATCTGTGGTTGGTAGAAAAGCGCTTGAGTGATGCTTCTCCTCCTCAGCTGGCGACCAAGATTTGAAAGGAGATTCTTGGATTGTCTATATCTATTGCTTTGAAGCTCGGTTGAGCTATGTATGTATTTGTATACAACCTTTGGAAATATTGTAATATTATTTTGGAAATGAAAACAATAAATGGAATTTGTATGTCATTTGTACTCATTTGTTCTCTTTTGGAAAAGAAATTTTTTATAGCAATGGTTATGAAACATAGTTTATTTACTTGAAAGTGAAAACTTAGGAATTTTACTTGCATGAACAATTGGCATGTTACATATTTCCTTCTCATATACTAGGTCCATGGTGGCTGGACTGTGTACATCCACCTCTCCTCCTATTTTCCTATTTAGAGCCATAATGAATTTCTTGATATGAAATTGCTCCTTTTTGGTACATTGGTACATACCCTAAGAGACGAGTGAAATTCTCCCAATATTCATTCATTGAAATATTTCTTTGTTTCAAATTTTGTAAATCAATGTGCTTTTGGTCATAAAATAGTTGGGGTAACCATCTCTTCCGAAAGATTCTATAAACTCATTCCAAGTCCGTTTTAGGGAACTAAGACCAAGTTCCATCTTCTTGTCCATCCACTAGTTAGAGGCTTCCCCCGCTAATTGGTAGGCTCCCCAAACCACTTTGGTTACCTCTAAATAGTTCCTTATTTCAAAGTATTTCTCCATTTGGATTAACCAAGCCTTAGCCTCTTCTTTGCTAGTGCTTCCTTCAAATTTCAGAGTAATTTTCCTCATATCCCTAGATAATTCAATTTTCAAATGCTTCCTTTTGGTTCCCTCAGAATATGATTGTGACCTATCACTCTCTTGATCACTAGATTTTGTATGATTTTGGGAATCCTCTCCTTCCGCATAATTGGGAACTTCTTCTTCTTCATTGAGTGGAACCTCTTCTTTTTCTCTTTCCTTTTCCCCCATTTCTTGTTCAAGGTTCCCTATCCTTGCATTGGTTTCATCCATGATTTCTAGAATGTGGTCCAACTTGGCTTCGACATTTTTTGGACCTTGTCCAACTTCTTGACTCCCTCCAGGATTAGTTCTTGTCCCAACCATTGTTTTGAGTAATGGTTATACCTATAGGTTTATCTTAATTATATCCTAACATGATTTACTTAATGCAAAAATAAACATTCAAGAAAAGTAAACATTCTCATATAAGAAATTTCATTTAAAAGATATTTTACACAAGTTTTGATAAAAACATGACTTTTCATTTATTCTTAAGGATTTTCAATATCATTTCCATTACATTGAATAGTTGTTTAGATAGTCAAGAGAAGAGTATCCATCGGATTCACTCTCAGATACATAGCTTAGTGGGGTATACCCATCTAATTTTTTCTCCTCTTATTTGTTCATCTCTATTCCAAAACGTTTAGTATCCCTCAGATTTATCTTTTGACACATA
>VDFB02210359.1:0-16562 GCA_007258455.2 Sequoia sempervirens | reverse complement strand
GGAGTCCCGACCCAAGACTCTCCTGCACGGCTGGGAGCTAGAAAGCCCATGTTTTATTTTGTTTTTTCTTTCATTCTAACCTTTGTCTTGTGAAATACAGGTCTGCAAATTGATTTGGAGTTGATTGAAGCCAAGAGAACAAGCTAAAAAGATCAAAATAGAGCTAGGTAAGTGATCTAACAATTCTTTTTTTTTTTTGTTTTTTTGCATTCAAAATCAAAAAAATAAAGAAAAATACAGGGAAATGCTGCCAAATTTTTTTCTATTTTCCTTAATAGCCTAATTCCTACTATTTCTAGCTTTGGTTTTGCATTCTTTTTGTTGCAAATGTTTGAAACTTTGAATCACATTTATTTGCTGATTTTTTAGCAAACCCTAGCTGATTTTTTTTTCCATGTTGAACTTGAAACAGCAATGTTGTCTTCAAATCCAAAGGGAATGAGAAAAGACCCTGCATGGAAGTATGGAATACCAGGAAATAAAAAAGGTTAAGTGACATGTACTAAATGCAAGAAATGGATGACAGGAGGGATAAACAGATTAAAATACCACCTTGCAAGAATACCTGGGCAAAATGTGGAGGGATGCCCTAAGACTACTCCTGAGATTATTAGAGAGATGAAGGCCCTTCTTGCTGAATATGAGCTAAAAAAAGATGAAAGACAAAAAACAAAGGGTTCCCTAGCAGCAGCGATGAGTGGATCCCCTTCTACACCATCTATGCCCCATGGTACTATAAGTCAAAGCATCCGTGCTCCACATTCATCTTTTGGTGAGAGTCTTGATGGTTCCTTTCCTACTGCTAGTGCTGGCTAGGGTCCTTCATCAAGACCAAATTATTTTATTCCACACAATGTTCTAGGAGCACAACCTTCACTTGAAGGTACCGGTTGGAATAAGGAAAAGCATCATGAAGCTAGGATGGCTGCTGCAAACTTTTGGTACTACAATAATCTACCTTTCAATGTTGCAAACAACCCATATTGGGAAGGTTTGGTGAACGCTCTTACAGTTGCAGGAAAGGGGTTTAAGACCCCATCATCTAGAGATTTGAGTGGGCCATTGCTAGAGGAAGCCATAAAGAATACACGGCTTGTGGTTGATGAGCAAAAGAAATTTTGGAGAAGAAAAGGTTGCAGCATTTTATCTGATGGGTGGACAGATGGATGAAATAGAACTCTTCTTAACTTTTTAGTGTCCTCTAATGGTGGATTGGTGTTCCTAAAATCAATGGATGCCTCCCATGAAATCAAAAATGCTGAGACATTATGCAATCTATTAGATGAGGTGGTCCAAGAGGTTGGAGTTGATAATGTTGTCCAAATCATCACGGACAACGCAGCTGCTTATGTAGCTGCAGGTAGACTACTTATGGAGAGGTATCCCACAATTGCATGGTCTTTGTGTGGTGCACATTGCTTGGACCTGTTGCTAGAGGACATTGGGAAGATTTCATGGGTCAAAAGAGTGGTTGAAGATGCAAAAAGTGTTACAAAATTTATCTACAACCATACTTGGGTGCTTTCTTTGATGAGGAAATTCACAAATGTCAAGGACCTTGTGAGACTTGGAGTGACACGATTGCAAAGCATTCTTGGTCCCATTGGTCATCTCAAGCAAATGTCTGTGTCCGATGCTTGGAAGGAGTCCTCATTTTCCAATAGACCTAAAGGGGAGAGGATTGTTGCCATAGCTTTTGATGAGAAATTCATCAAAAATGGAGAGGAGTTGATGGGGGTAAGTAGCAATCACACAAAAAAAAAAATATACATGATAATCTATTTGCTGTTTTATTTTTTGAGGGATTAATTTTGTTATAATTTAACATTTGTTTTCATTTTTTTAGGTGACAGAACCTTTGGTGAGAGTTCTTCATATGGTGGATGGAGATGGCATGCCAATGGGTTTCATCTATGAGGCCATGGATAGGGCCAAAGAGGCCATATCACATTACTATGGCGGCAACAAAAGGAAATATGAAATCATACGACACATCATTGATCGGAGATGGACACACCAACTCCACCAGCCGATTCATGCCTTTGCCTACTTCTTGAATCCGAAGTTCTACTTCTCTGACACATTAAGGTGGATGAGGAGGTCATGGAAGGTCTTGTCATATGCATTGATAGGATGGTGCTTGATCGTGAGCTAAGAGATATATCACATTACTATGGCGGCAACAAAAGGAAATATGAAATCATACGGCGCATCATTGATCGGAAATGGACACACCAACTCCACCAGCCGATTCATGCCTTTGCCTACTTCTTGAATCCGAAGTTCTACTTCTCGGACACATTAAGGTGGATGAGGAGATCATGGAAGGTCTTGTCATATGCATTGATAGGATGGTGCTTGATCGTGAGCTGAGAGATAAGGTGCTTGATGAGTTGGAGGTGAGATTTGTTAAATCTTATGTATGAATTTGCAATGTTGAGCCTTGACTATCTATGAATTTTCTATATTTGATTTACTTTTTCTTTTATCTATTCAAGGCCTACAAGGGTGCAGAGGGGAGACTCTTTTCCTCCCAACAAGCAATTGAAAGGAGAGGAAAACAACCAGGTAAAAAATGAAATTAGAAACTTGATTCTTACATATAGATTTTTTACTTTATTCTTATTTCTTAATACTTATATTTTTTGAACATGTTTTTGTAGATCTATGGTGGGAGAACTATGGTGCTAGCACACCAAATCTTCTTCAAAGCTAGCCATGCATGTCTTGTCAGCCCATGTTGGCTTCCGGGTACAAGTTGTTGACGCGGTTTTTGAGATCGCACTAACATTTAACAAAGTTTCAACGGACATTTATTCTCTTGATCAAAGTATTCCGTGACGCTTAAGATTGCCGTGAAGTTCGTATGCTCAACTCCAAGGTTCCTTTAGTGCCAATAGGCTCAGTTTGGCTTGATGTGATATTGCTGGTATGTCAAGGGGACTTACGTAGTTGTTCAGACTTCTCGCAGTTAGCAGTTGATATGTAATTTGAAGGGGATTCTTACGTGCATGATTCGGCAGTGTGTATCCTTTTCTAAAACTAACAAGAAGTATGCGGAAAGTAAGAGGGAAAAGGGCCTAAGAAATTTGTACTCTATTCTAAATGCAAGGTATGTGGGGCTTCGTCTCAATAGACTTCAACCAGATTTCACCTAGCCTCCGTCGGACAGCCTCAGCAAAATCGGTGCAATCTTCAAAGGGGATAGCGGAAGGTATTCAAGTTACAGTTTAACATACGTACACCATCAGAACAACGCATATAAGTATGTAAGCCATAACCGAAGTTAAGCACAAAATAATGTCCAGTTGACCACGCAAGGCAGACTTATCATCAACAAGCCGCTAGTGGTATGGAATAAAATGAAGCTATCTCGATGAAACACCACACACCAAAGTAAGCTACTTGCATGAATTTAATCTACTTGGATACGAAAGGAAGAAGAAACCTTGCTAGCATTTCATGACAAGACAAATTCCATCATCAATGAAAAGATCTATTATCACAAAATGTGTTACACAACAGTATCTTCAAAAGTTTTCAAAGGGAAAACTTTCTCTCTTCTCCAAATTATGCAAAATGCTCTACAATCTAGCTCTAACTCTATCTCAATTCTAGCTCTGATCTAATCTCTGACCTCTAATTTCTAATTCTAATGCATTACAAATGAGGGGGACTCCCCCTTTTATAGCTAGCCAAGTCCCAAAGGACGGCTAGGGTTACAATCAATAGAGTGGCCAGAATCGTGCCACCTCAGCCCTAACCCTAAAAACTGTCAGAATAGGGAGTGGTACATTAAATGAATCAAAGATTCCCACTCACTCCCAAAATAGCGAATGTAATAAATGCTCCATACTCAGTCTTCTAGAAGATCCTCGTCCAGTAGTGTGTTCCCATTAGCCTTCTCTCTGACTGCCAACTCAACAAATCTGCTAAGTACGGCCTCAACCTCCTCAACTGAAATAGATGGAACACAATCTAACTGAAACTCTAACCCTGTAACTGAGTGCTCGTGCCTCGTACAAGATTTTCTCCAAGCAGCCAACGAGTCCTGCGTGTTCTGGATCAGAGTGGAGAATGTAGCAGTATTTTCAAAGTCATCTTGTACTAAGGTCTTAACATCTGCGAAGAAGGGAACCAGCAAACCCCTCAAATTATCAAACCTTATTTCTTCAGGATTCAGCCGCCTAGCAAATATGGCCTCGAAGGTATTCTGAACTCCATCTATGATATTGGCCATAGCCTTGTGAATCCTGGCTGAATCCGCCTGTGCTGCATCGAAGAAGCCACGCCCTGTGATAGCCTAAGAATACCACCGAGAGAAGTCATATCGGTCATTCGCCTGAATGACACCTCCATCAATCAGCAACTGCAATGGCACATGCCTCAACGCCAAGACCGGATCACCTTTTACCGATAGATAGAGGCATCGCTACGATCCACCGCTGGCCCATCCGCGCTAAAATAGTAGAGGTCATGAAAGGCAAAGGCAAGGTCCTCCATAAATTTCTCCTGCTCCAGCATCGAACTCCTCGTGGATCCATTTTGTTCCGCCTCGCCATCTTCCCCTAACTCACCAAGCCACTGGACGACTCTCTAGAATATCCTCACGAGGCTCTATCACTGGTACATCCTGCCCTCGAGAACGAGACAACTGCTGAACATATCCAATTAATGCCTTGTGCTCTCGTTTCAACTTCTTGTATTTTCCTTCTTTCTTGAACAATCTATCCTTAAGGGCAAGGAAGGAGTTATCACACTCCTCAACAATCTGAGCACCAGTAGGGCGCCCCAAATCAAGAGTGGTGACCACATAGTTTTCCGGAGCTGCTTCATTCCGTCACACTCGACTCGTGGACAAAGAACGGAAGGGTATGAGCCATCCTCACTGAGATCTTCAAAACTTTCTTGCCTTCTTCTTCGGGTGGAGGATAATCGATCCGTTCAAAAACTCTTCCATCTCAATCACGGATCAATCTCTCACTCTGGCTTCTTCATTCTATCCTTAGCTAACGGCACCTCATATATTATATCAAAGGGCCGCTGCTCCTGTGCCTCGACTTCTCTAACCTGCTCCACTTCTTCCTCATTCTGGCGAGGCTCATCGTCCTCAAGTGGCTGAGTGTCACCCGACACTATATCATCATCGTCGCCATCATTCATGGCCGCCTCTATCTCCTGCTGAAATTGAGGGTCAGTAATAGTCCCCTCATCATCCTGCTGATCCTGCTGATCAACCCTAACAGGTACATTGGCGCCCTGGCCAATCGACTCCGGGAGGCCGAATATCATCCCAGATACCGCACCGATTCCATCGCAACCCTCCTCGGACGAACAGTATACTTCCTCGGTGATGCTTGAGAACGCGGTTCCAAAGGTACCTTACCTGACTCGTGGAGGCTCCGCTGAATCCACTCCTTTCCTTCCTCGACTCCTATCCCCTGTGATCAGCTTTTCCTTCCGCAGGGCCCCGGCGGATCTCCCATCAAGTTGTGTCGTGCCAATTGACCTTACCTTCAATCATTTCACTTTACTCCAATCTACGCCCTCGCGGAATGTCATAACCGGATAGAGAGAGTATCAAGGTCGGCAAACTTCGCTCACTCAATCAATAGGCGGAAGTGGAGGTCCCGGAACGGGTCGCATAGTCCGATGAACAAATATCCATGTCCCTATTAACTGGTCCGAACCTAACTACCTCTACACTCGACGAGTAATCGCACCAGAACATCCTTTCCACTTCAATCTCTATCAACCGACGTACTTCCAATAACTTTCAATGGTGGCCTTATGTTTGAATTCCTCCGATACCTGTTTGATGTTAAGTGGTGCTGGTCATAGTTGTCTACTTGTGTGATATGAGAAATGATAGAATTGAAGCTCACTTTCTCAGCCTTCTACATGCCCAGACGTAAGATTGCAGTCCCTCGTCCGAAGCTGCCTGCATCAACCGGAACTCTATCCCTCCTTTCTTCTTCTCTTCTCCTCGATTTTGTCGTGCTATTAGCAACCGCCTAGCTATCTCTAGCATTATTATTTTATCCGGTTGGGTACTTAGGCGTTCTATAAGGGTATGAAGAAAAATCCTGCAAACCTCAATGTATGAAAATCTTGGAAACTGTATAAACCAGCACCCATACCTTTCAATCAGCTCCTGGGCATTTCTAGAGATTCTGCACTGTAACCTCTCCTGAAGCAGCCTCGTGATGTACATGGTGAATGAATCGTTGACACGCTTGTAATGGGTTGTGCTCGAAAGGTGCAACTGCGTACACGCCTCATGAATTTTGAATTGGTGAGAGCCACAACCGATGGGTTCCTTGTAAGAAATCCCTCTGTACCTCGTCATCCGTGCCAACATATAACTTAGATAGGAACTCATGTAAAACGTTTTAGTCCTCCGCAAGCTCAGGAGCTGCTCATGTATATTGTCGCTGATCATCTCAGCCCAATTGACATAATCCTTGCCCTCCAACACCAAGTTGATGTAATAAAACATCCATGGCTCAAAAATGTAAGACTGTGGGCATCCACCAACCCTGCTCAGCAACATGATGAGATCACAATATTCCTGCTTCAGGTCCTCTGCTATGATCTGTTTCGGCAACTTCGTTCTTGAAGGCTTCGGAGTGCTCATCCAGTGAGTATTAATAGTGTCCATGCATCGTTCAAAGGCAGAAGCATACATACGCTCCGCTCGCTCCCTGGACTTGTAGATCATGTTTCTATGCACCGGGATCCCAAAAGCTTCACCAATGGCTGCCGGAGTGAGATTGGCAAGTACTTGGCCATCTGGTGTCGTGATCGACCGGTGTTCTTTCTCGTAACAGTTGGCGCACTCCATAATCAACTCCGAACACTGAATAGCTGGTGGAAAACCAGCAGCTGCATACAACCCACTTCGGACGATGTTGTGCGAAGTGACCGAAGCCCGATGACTTCCAATTCCAAATAGCCTGTTCTTGAATGTTTCCAGGTTGACAGAGCCCAAGTTCGTGTCCGTCAACTTGCTCAACTTTGAAATAAACTTCGTCTCCGGCATGAATGTCTTGCTCAGCTTCTTGATCGTAGCCTGTCTGGAGGCACCATTGTCCTTTCCGGTTGTCCTCGCTTCAGCCATCTGCAACATAACAGACATTTCATCAGTGATCAGATTTAATAAAATAAGACATGATATAGGGGCTGCAGTTGAATTCTAGAAGCTGCAATATCCTTCGTGTTTGCAAACCTCAGCTCCTTCTCTTGAATAAATCCGAATTCCAACACTTAGAACAGATTTCTAAGTGAACCTTGATGACCAGCAATCAGCAATTTTAACTACTTCGTATCAGCAATCAACAACTTTAATTTCTATGTCTTTGTATCAGCAATCAGCAATCTTGCAAGTTAGCAAATTCGCACTTCAAAGTTCTCAATGTTTCAACTCAATACAAGGCGTCCTTTTCAAATGGCACTTTTGACTGAACTTAATCAAATCAGACTTCAACTTCAACACTAGCAAGGACGTACTTCTCAAGCCCTCAGCAATGGCGCACTTTTTTAAGCAACTCCAATTCAAGCAAATCAGATTTCAGCCACTTAAGTCGTACCTTTTACAAGCAAGCTCAATCTTCAGCAAACACCTCCTTAGCAATGGCGTACCTTTCTTCACTTTCACTCCTCAGCTAAATTCGAGCTTCAGCAACTTAAGGCGTCCTCTTCTCAGCAACTCTCAAATGCGCCTTCTCAGCAACAATTTCAAATTCTTTCAAGCCTCAGCAACTTAAGGCGTCCTTCTTCAAGCTCACAACATTCAGATTTTAAACTCTCCAAGCAACAGTCCACTGCAATGCCTCACTCTCAGAGCAAATTCGCCTTCTCCAGTTGTGAAAATGAATGAAGAACTTCTCCATTTTATAGCTAAAATTCGAATTCTAGAAGAAGTTAATTTTAGCCAGTGCCATTAAACTCCACTACTCCACTTCAAGAATTCGAATTTTCCCTCTCTGGCTTTTCTGACACTTGTCTCCAGTCGTCGGGAATATTATTCTTCTAGAAACTTGACTTTGACTGGCGTTTTGAATTCCTCTTCGAAAAATTAAATTTAAATTCACCATTTTTGAATCCACCAGCCGGAGCTCTGTCACTTGAATTCGAAATTTAACTTCATCATCTGCTCTGGAAAATTCATCTTTGAAGAATTTAATCACAATCATCTAGGCAACTCCCTTCAGATTCATCATTCGAAGAAAATTCATCTGGAAAACTTATTTTATTCATTTTTGCCTTAGAAAATTTAAAATTCTCCCTTAGGAAAATTCATCATTCTAGCACTGATTAAATTCTTCACTGAAAAAGTGTCGGCGAAGCTTGAAAGATTTGGAAATCCATTCATCATCGCAAATGTTCAGTACCCAGAAGCAAATTTTCTTCAGAACGCCTCGAATTCATGGGTACCCAACGAACGGGTTCATTTAATTTTTTAAATTTTGAACCTTAGGAAAATATCATTTTCATCATTT
This sequence comes from Sequoia sempervirens, assembly GCA_007258455.2. NCBI lineage: Eukaryota > Viridiplantae > Streptophyta > Pinopsida > Cupressales > Cupressaceae > Sequoia > Sequoia sempervirens. Next base: position 8,061 of record VDFB02210359.1, on the reverse strand, counting down.
AAACTCGTTCTTCGCCCGTGATCACTCTGCGTTGCTCTTAGAAATTTTTTATTTCATTTGCCAGTGGAGAGAAATTTCTATCAACTTCATTTGAAAAAATTCATAGTCCCGGCACGCCTTGTACATTTTATCTCACTTCATCCCGTATCACTCCACACTTGGAAAATATTCATTTTAAAAGCCCAACGCCTTAGAGAATTTTTTTAGCACTTAGAAAATATTTTATTTCTTACCTGAGGCGCCTAGCACACTTCAAAAAAAATATTTCAACTCCTTCAAGATTTTTAAAATCACCTTATAACTCCCTTCAACACAGGCGCAAACTCCACTTAGCATTTTATTTTCAACGTCTTCAAATATTTTCTAACACCTTATATCACCCTCAACGCCTTCAAATATTTTCTAACACCTTAGGCGCCTTACATACTTCAACAAAAAATCACGCCCCACTCACCTTGGGCGCATTTTGCCTATGGAGGAGGATGACGCCTAGCCTTTTACCTTGAGTTTACCACGCCTAGGTAATATTTTCGCCTTGTTTACCATTTGTATTTACCACTTACCCTTCAAGCTTGGGCGCATTTCCTTGTAGGAGGAGGACGAACTTGCTTATACCTTCAGGTGACTTTTCAACTTCCGTTTTTTTGTCCTGACTTGCATGATTTGGGCGCATTTTGATGAGAGAGAAGGATGGGCGCATTTTGCATGTAATGAAGGATAGAAACTTTGACTTTTTGTTGCCCCCCTTGCAACCTTGGGCGCATTTCACCCCTGCTGGTGGATGAACACTCCAACATCCTTGGGTGACTCTTCACCTTCCACAATTTTGTCTTGACATGGCCCAGTTTGGGCGCATTTTGGCCTTGGAGAAGGATGAACAATCTTTGACCACTTTGACTCCTTTGAAAGTTGGGCGCATTTTCATGCTTGTGAAGGATGGGCGCATTTTGACCCCTGAGGCGGATTTCTCATACTTAGAAACTTTTTCAACTTTTTCCTCTTTCATCTTGGGCGCATTTGGACCCCTGGGCAGGATGAAATTTCGTTGACTTTCTTTTGACTTTTTCTACCTTGGGCGCATTTTGCCCTGTGTGAAGGATGAACTTGCATCTTGAAAAATTTTCTACGCCTCTTCATCAATCTGGGCGCATTTTGCCTTGCCTGCTGGACGAGACTCCAGACTTGGACAAAATTTTATCACGTGCCCTGCTATTTATAGTAAGTTCTCTGTATTCGCGCCTCTGAAGCTCGGAATGGCCTGAAATTTTAAACACAGCTTCTTCACGACCTTATCAACCTGTCGGCACTGCAACGTTTAGTCACCCTGCTATTTATAGCCTGTTTCTGAGGGTGGCTTACTAAAAATAGTAAGCTCTTGATTCTGATAGTTCCCAAGCTCCAATCGAGTTGAAATTCGGATGAGGCGATCCTCACCACGTGACCTTATCACGACCGCCGCGATGCACCGACATTATTTTAGCATGTTTCAATTTGATCTACTATAAATAGTAAGGTTCATGGACTTGAAATTTCACCTACAGATAGCCCGAAGGACGCCCGGGACGCGATGGTTTACATCGGTTTTCAAGATTTTGACTTTGATGCCTATTTTAGGCCCCCGGCCGAAACCCTAATTTGCATTACGCGATCAAAAGATTCCGCTTTGCTCGCTTTTATGGCGCCGGATCGCCTCGAATTGATCGGTATACGACACACTCGCTAAAATAGCAAGTTCCTATCATGAGAATCCTTTGGTTTGCATGTCACACCATCGCTGGGCTCTCAAAAACCCATCGTGAATACTTGACATGCAAAGAAAAGCTCGACATGCAACCCTAAAAATAGCCTCTAAGGTCAATCCCGAAAAGTAGTCGCTCTGCCTTGCATGTTATATCATCGCTAAGGTCCAAAACCTGTATGAATATCCGCATTACGCAAAGAAAATCAAGATCCGATCTCCCGGGAATTTGCCCCGAAGCCGGACTGCTAAAAATAGTAAGTTGTCCAATTTTGCTCAAATTTGGCATGCAAGCAGTCTGATGTACTCTGAACGCTGTGTGATGATTGGAATCTCGAAAATGCTGACAGATTGCACAGGATTGCAGACTTACTAAAAATAGTAAGTATCTCGGAATCTGATGACATTTGGCTGGAAGCCTGCTGGATGCCTGTTGATAACAACGTTAAGTTCAATTTTCAATTTACTGGCCGTACTTGACTTTGACTTGACCAAAAATGATGAAACCCTAATTTTAGAATTGGCCAATATCTTCACGTTTAAGCTCAATGACGACACAACCCCCAGAAAGACGGACACCAGAAAAGAGACAGAGCGAGAGAGCGAGGAAAAACCCAAGCCAAAAGACCGGAACGGAGCAAAAATAAGGGGGTCCCCATCTGAATGGGGCGATGTGTGAAAAGGTCACAACATCTGGCGACTCCACGGGAAAGTGTTGAAAAAACACTTTAAGAATTGAACTCAGATTAGTCTTCCTCAAACCATCATACGGAAAGGACACTTACTCAAAAAGGGGAGAAGAATCCGATATTGGATCAAAACACTTTCATCTAAAACCTTGTGAGTGTGTGCATTCGTTCCATCTCTAAATCATGTCGACTTCCGGAATTGGTCGCAGCAGGTTATATAAATATCTTAACTTCAAAAGCATCCTGGACATTGCCTCGCTGCCAGTCAGGCGTCTATAGCCCCGACGAGGTTGTCGCTACAATTCTCACGAATATTGCTCCACTGCCGGCCGGGCGTCCATAGCCCCGGTGGAGTTACTCGTATGTTCCCAAAACCAATATTTCATGATATTTTCTTTCATTTTCATTTTTCTCTTTTTTCAGATATTTCTTTTAAGCACATTTTCTTTTCTTCGCTTGATTTCTCCGTCAATTCCTCAATTGGCTGGCAGGCAATGAAGCCTCCAATGGGTTTGAGAATTGCAGTGGCGCTGAAGCAAGATGTAAGATTTTCACCTACCAAAACCTTTCCCAAGAAACCAAAATGACTTAGAGTGGAGATAGGTAAGATCTTTAAGGTCCTTAGACTCGTGTGTTGAGATACAATAACGGGTTAATCTCCCAAGACGAGTTCAATCTCTAACTGGATGATAACAAGAGGAAAACAACCTTAATTCTTTTCAAAAATTTATGCAAATTCCAGTGGAAAGAAACCACATTGTGAAAGTTAAAACATCATCACCCCATCGCAACGGGAAAACCCTAAAATCCTTGCCCATTCCAAACCAAAACCACTTGAGCGGACCACTCAAGGGACGGAAACGCCAAACCAAAAACCCAAAGGGCAACAAACCAAAATCAAAACGAACCGAAAAGCAAACAAACGGGAAAGCAAATCTAATCTAACTATATTACAAAGCAGGCCCTCGGAGAGAACCTAGGACTGGAAATAATGCTTGAGGAACTGTCCGTTGACGGGCAACGGGACATCCTCCCCTGTCAAAGTACGCAACCTGAATGCATTATCCCCAAGGATTTCAGAAATCTGATATGGACCCAACCACAATTTGTCAAACTTATCGTGATCACCCTTCTTCTCGTGGGCCTTGTCCCAATATAAAACCAAGTCAGAAATCCTGAACGACTTGATCTTAGCCTGTTTATCAAACCATCTCTTCACCACTGCCTGGTGCTTCGTTAGATTCTCAAGAGCTTCATCTCTTTTCTCTTCTAGATGCATTAACTGGGACAATCTTGTCTGAACTTGATCCTCTCCCTCGAGGTACTCTTGAATGAATTGGAGAGTTGGGATCCTTAACTGGACTGGAAACACTGGATCCTGTCCGTAAACCAGGTGATATGGAGATGTTCCCAAGGAACTCTTTGTTCTTATTCTGTCTGCCCAAAGAGCAAACCTCAACTGTGTGTGCCAATCTTTCGGATTTTTGTCCAGTAACTTCTTAATGGCATTCAATAAATTCTTGTTTGTGGACTCTGCTAGTCCATTTCCCTGTGGATAGTAATTGGAGGAAAACTTCAGTGTAATTCCATACTCAAAAGCCCAGTTGGAAAACTTCAGCGATGAGAAGGCTGAACCATTGTCACTGACCAAAACGTGGGGGCATCCAAATCTTGTCACAATATTTTCTTCAAGGAATCTGATAACCACCTCTGACGTGCACTGCTTCAACGCTTGAGCTTCTGTCCATTTGGTGCAGTAGTCTGTCGCTGTCAAAATATATCTGTGCTGGCCTGATGACGGTGGATTGATCACACCAATAAAATCTAATCCCCACTTTGCGAATGGTCTCACTTCAATCACTGGTTGCAAAGGCATAGCGGGATGCCTTCCTCTATTAGCCGCTGTCTGGCATATGTGGCAAGCCTTCACATGTTCATATGTGTCTTTGAAGAGCGTGGGCCAATAATATCCAGCTCTCAGGATTTGATGAGCTGTGGCCAGACTTCCTCCGTGTCCGGTTCCAAATTTCTCATGGAAGTGTTCCATCAACTGTTTTGCTTCTTGTTTTCCTACACATCTCAAATATATACCTTCATAGTTCCTCCTATAGAGGACTGATCCTTGAAGCATGAATCTTTGGCTTCTCATTCTTAATGCTCTCCGCTGCACAGGATTCAAATGGCGAGGGCATCTGTGATTCAGCAAGTAATATACTGTGTCATCGTACCATTCTCCGGGAGACACCTCCTCTAACACATAAGCCTGTTGAACTAATTCCGGACCAACCATTGCAATCGTCTGGGCCAAAGCTTGTCCTCTGACTAACTTCATAGGCTGTATCTCAATATCATACTCTTGCAAAGTGGCGACCCACTTTCCTCTTCTTTCACCTAACTCATTCTGCATTAACAAAATCTTCACCGTGGCGTCTGGAACAATCGCGTGGATCTTGCTCCTCAAGATGTAATGTCTAAATTTCTTGACGGCCTTCACCAAAGCATACGCTTGCTTCTCAATGCTTGGGTATCTTAACTCTGCTTCTTTCAACGGTGAGCTCATAAAAGCAATTGGATGCTCATCTTTTTCTTCAGTTCTTTGAGTTAGTACTGCTGCGCATGTGTGCTCTGAGGCAAATGAATACAAATAAAAAGGCTTTGTATAATCCGGACTGACCAGCACTGGAGCGTCCACTATAGCTTGTTTGATCTCATCAAAAGCCTTCTTTGTTTGTGGGGTCCACTCAACCTTTGCATCTTTCTTCAACATTGCATTCAGGGGCCTCACTATCTCGGCAAATCCGGTTATGAACTTTCTAACAAAATTAATCTTTCCGAAGAATGACCTTAACTCTCTTTGAGTGCCCGGCAAACCAATCCTTGAGATGGCTCCAATACGTTCAGGGTCAATTGATATACCCTTTTCTGAAATAACGTGACCCAACAGTTTACCTTCGGTGACTCCAAAGATACATTTCTTAGCATTCAGAGAGACACCGAATCTTCTACATCTCCGAAATATTTTCCTCAAATCCTCAACGTGATCTCCTCTTTTCTTCGAGAACACCGTCAGGTCATCCATGTAAATTATAATGCACTTTCCGACAAGGTCTCGAAAAGCGATGTCCATTGCTCGTTGGAAAGTGGCCCCTGCATTGATTAAGCCGAAAGGCATTCTCCTGTAGGCAAACGTTCCCCATTTCGTGGTGAACGCAGTCTTCAATCGGTCTTCATGTTCAACCATCACTTGATTGTAGCCCGAGTATCCGTCCAAAAAGGACATCATTTGTGAACCATTCACTATTTGCAACACTTCATCTAATGAAGGTAAGGGATAGTTGTCTTTCTCAGAGGCCCTATTCAAATTGCGGAAATCTACGCATAATCTTATCTCTCCATTCTTCTTTCTTACTGGAACTAGATTGGCGACCCACGTGGAGTGCCTCACTGGAAAAATAATTCTGGCTGAAAGGAGCTTCTTGACTTCTTGATAAATTAACGGTTCTAGCAATGGATTCACTGGCCTCTGCCTTTGTCTGAATGGCTTGCTTCCTGGTTTCAGTGGTATTGTATGTGTAATCAGTGATGTATCATATGTTTTGAGATCCTCATATCCCCAGGCTATCACCTCTGGAAACTCTTTCATGACTTTTAAGATGCCTTCCTTTTCTTCGGGTGTACAAACCTTTCCAATGAACACATTCCTCACTTGTTCACTTGTTCCTAGATTGACAGGTTCGCAATCATTGCCTTGCGTGCTTTGATTTCTGCTTAATCTGTCAGTATCAAATAGCCTTTCCAATTCAACCATTCCTTTTGGGATTACATTAGTCTTCAAATTCAATATCCCTTCTGTATCATATTCAGCCTCTTCAGTATCTTCCTCATCTATGATTTGTGCTTCAAACACTCCTGAGTTTGCGAGAAAATCCAGAATCTGCTTGTCGTCTTCGAACACTTGAAAATTCTTTATGTTATCAGGGATTGCCGGGGTTGAAACCAACTCTACCGTGAACTTTTTTAATCCCTCCATTGCCAATGGTTCCAAAGAACTGGCAGCTTGTGCCAAAGAGTTTGCAACGGTATTTTTAGATCGGTAGACTTGCTTTATGTTGAATGCATCAAAACTCTCTATTAGGTCCCAAACTCTGTTCCGATAACGGTTCAATCTCTTGTCATGGCAGGCGAACTGCTTCCTTACTTGTCGGACCACAATGTCAGAATCTCCAATAGCATGTACAATCTTAGCTCCTTTCTGAATTGCAAGGAGTAATCCGTGGATCAAGGACTCATATTCAGCAACGTTGTTGGTGCATGAAAACTGGAGCCTATAGGAACCCAAATAAGCTTCTCCTGTTGGGCTAACCAATTCAAATCCTGCTCCGTTTCCTTTCTTTGACTTTGATCCATCAAACCTTAAAGTCCACACTTGATTCTCTGTAGGGGCATTGGGAGACTGAACACGTGTCTCTTCTTGATTGCAAACCTCTGGAGTCTTTTCTTCAGCTTTTGACCGAGTGGTATCATCTTTTACAATTTCTTCTATCGTAACACTATTCTTTTCATTCATCTTTTGATATTCTATTAGAATCTCCTTTTCTTCATTCGTCTCCTGATGTTCTTCCTGTAACGAAGTATGGGGAACAAGCCTTGCAACTTGTTCTAGTGCCATCTTGCACATGGCACAAGTGATTTCTGAATGGAATGCTTCGTGTATTCTGCACCAGTTGGGGAGCAGCAAATTTTTAATTGAAGCATCTTTCCCTAACTCTGTTTCTTGCTTCACGCTGTTCAGGACAAAGTCCCTGAAATTCTCAAAGGTCCCTCCACCTTCACTATCACTTGAGTCACTTTCAATCAACACTTCGGTGGAGCTCGTGGTATCCTCCAAACATTTTCCCTCACTTGAACTTTGCAACATCAGTATTTCTTGCTTGACAGGCCTATACGAACCTAAGTCAGTTTCTACGAACATAATTTCATTATCCTCTCCATATTCTGTGATCATCAGCTTCAGTCTTGGTGTACTCTCAACCTTGATTTGATTTGGGACTCCTTTCCATGGAAGCCACATGTGGGAGAAGTCTGTTGCAATGTACCCATTCAGCTTTCTTGCCCAGTCCCGGCTCAGTAACATGCCGTACCCATCCGGTATGTCAACCACTGATATGTCTATACAGCTCTGGATTCGGGGATCAGCTAACAACTGCATATGAATATTATTTAACTCCCCGACCACTGGTACTTCAGTTTTGTCTAGTTGAGTCACCTTCTTTGTAGTATGCAACGGGACTATACCCAACCTTTGACACACCCTCAATGGCATGACGTTGCTGGAAGCACCGGAATCAATCAAACAATTGTGCAATAACTTTCCAAAGATTCTAACTGATACCAAGAATGGGGCTGGTTCATCCTTCCCCTGATAGAACACAACCGGTTTCTTCTTTTCCTCGGGTACAACGCTCTTTCTTTCATTCTTTTCATCCCATTGTGAAACTTGATTATCACGGGTGACCTTCTGGGTCTGCTCTTGCCTTTGTTCTGCGGGCAAACTGAATCTTACTCTTCTCTTATCCTCAGTCCTTGGTTTTTCAGGTTCACTTGAAGATCCTTGTACTACCCCCACAAAACCTT
>VDFB02210358.1:0-16262 GCA_007258455.2 Sequoia sempervirens | reverse complement strand
AATGATGACTTATAAATCATCTAATTTAAGCATTTCCTTTTAAATGCAAAATTGTGAAAAAATATGCTATTTTTCTAAGTCATGAAGTCTTCAACATATGAAGGAAGAAATATGCTTGTATTGATGGCATGCCATGAATGGAGGCAGGTTGAATTAGTTTGCAAACATGTGCCACAAATATTGGAGTTTTTCTTTACTCTTTTATGAGCTTTGGAGGGTATCTTGGAGCTTTTTGACTTGTAATCATGTTTGACATGGTCAAACTTGACCATTTCAACGTTTTTAGCTTTTGTGGATGAAATCAAGAAGCTAGACTTGTGGGTTTATTGTTGCATCTGAACCAAGATTTTTCTAGGTCCTATTTTGGTGGAACACTTGAGCTTGGATACTTATGCCTTTTGTAACTCATTTTAACTTAGTTTTTTTTATGCAATTTTCTGGAGATTGTGACTCTGACAGTCCTTTGCTACAATTTTGAGCATGCCATTGTAACTCAGTTTTAGGATATGATATACATATACTACCTTGATTACTATTGATTGTATGGTGTTTCCTTTTCATTATTGTAATCTTGGGTATAATCTAGTGATCGATCAAGTTGTTAGTGAGGTATTTATCTCCTTATGGTTTTGTCTTACTTTTCATGCCTTTTCTGTGAAATATACTTATACAAGTTACAGGGTATGTTTAAATTGCATTTAGCCTTTGAATTGTGAAAATTTTATTTTCCTTTTGAAGATACTGCACTCAAACTTTCTTGTGAAACATTGATGTATAAATTTATAGAAGTGAATTGTGCGAATTAGATGTTATCAACAGTATTCAAGTGTTTCAAAATATAGATTTTCATGATCCTTTTCAGTTAGGTGTATCACCATAGGAAGTAATATTCACAACTTATAGTTTTATTCATTTTCAGTAATCCTTCTTCTCTTTTCCCTTAAAAAAAATCATTAGTTAGGTGATAGCCGATAGGAAGCCAACCTTCTCCAGAGGTTTGGTCTCATTCAAGGTATCCAATTCACACCTTGAGATCAATCCCATGTTTCAATAGATTGTTGAATTCTAAATTCAATAGGGTGCATATTTTAGTGATAACAATTTTGGCAAGCCCGGTGGAACACATCCATAAATGCAATTTGCTAGTTTGATGTGCAACCAGTGATTTTCAGACCTGTTTAGAGGTTATTTTCGCATATTTGGCGACTCCATGAGTTGAAAGATTAGTAAATTTAGTGTTGTTACAACACATGAGAAGAATACAAACAAGGAGTTCCAAGGATTTTTATTTTTTGTAGCTATCACCACCTAGAAGATGAGGCAGGACAACAAAGAGAACTCCTCCATCAAAAAGAGTTCAGTTAACACCACCTGGTGTTAGGAAACAGTTTTTCTTCTCATCACCAAGGAGAAGAGGTAGACCATCTAAAAGACAGAGTGATACTCGTTCTACATCACCAAGCTTCAAAACAGTAAGGTCATCCTCAAGCAACCCAAAGCATATCATATTTGTTGCTTCTTTAAGTGTTGTTCCTATGTTTTGAAGTTTTGTTGCTTCAATTTCTGTTCTTCAGAGTCAAAAAAATCCATCTCAACCACCTCTAATGGCTGCTAGAAACCAATATTTTTTGCCATTTAATGGAGGTAGTCCATTAAATCTTGCACAACACAATGATCTTCCAGTTGCTACACTTAAAATCTTGCCAATTTTCATTGGGGAGGATCAGACAACACCCATTGAGCACATAAGGGATGTTGCTTCTTTGTGTGGTGTTCACCACATAACTCAAGAGGACGCAGCTGTAAGGCTACTTGCATCATTCAAAGGAAGGGATTTGTAGTGGTTCAGGGGTCTAGCAGTTGGCTCCATTGCAACTTAGGATGAATTAGGAGATAAACTGCATAAACAATTTCAAGATAGATCAGATAATTTGTCCTTGTTAGAGCAGCTAACTACCATAAAGAGAGCTACTCAAGAGCAAATGACAGATTTTAATTTTTGGTTCCAAAGGACTTGGGACAGAATTCTTGCTATAGTGAGGCCTCCCCCTAAATATGTATTCTTGTATTATTTAAAATCTCTCAACAGGGATATAGTTTTCATGACACAATCAATGGGAGGAGTGTCTTTACTAGATGCATATGAGACAATAATTAGAGCAAAAAATTGTTTAATTCAAGGAGGTAAGATTTCTCCTAGGCCACCAATGCCTATTTTTCTGGATATACAGCCTAATATGCCACTGCAGATACCACCTTTTGCATCACTGCCTATTATTCTAGCATTACCAACTACTGGTAAACAAGAAGTTGCAGCTCCTGTTCAATCACAAGAGTTGCAGGAAATTAAAGAGAGTCAGCAAAAGATTGAAAATATTTTACAAACTTTTGGGAATAAGTTGGTGAGCTTAGAGATGCAGCAATCTTATACTAAACCTTATCAATAGTAAGGTCGGACTTCAAATCAGCAATACCAAGGTAATAGGAAACAATACCAAGGTAATTTCCAAGGTCCAAGACAGAATGTGAACACAAGGCCTTTTCAAGTATATAATCCAACACCTATTAGTGCAGCTAGGGACCTTGTTCCTGTTCAAAATAATTTTGTTGTTGATTATGAGTGGTGTTATCCGTGCAACCAACCACATAATCAAACAACATGCTCTAATGGACTTATAAATCAAGCATTAATGGTGCATAATTCTTCAAGCTCACAATAGAATGTACCTAATGACGGAGCTCCACAACAACAAGAGAAGCTTACAAATGATGCTAGTCTGCTTAACTGGCAGGGAGAAGAATTCTTTGGAGTTAATGCAGATGATTCTCCAGTTGCAACAAACACAAAAGAAAAGAAAAGAAAAGATCTTTAGAGCTTGAACAAACAACTGATAAAGGAAAAGCAGCAACTGCATAATCATCTATATCACAAGTTCCTCACATTTTACGAGGAATCAACAAGTTGTTGCCAAGGAGTAGCCACACATGCAAGTTGATCATGCTGGTATAAGGACTCATCAAAAGGTAAATCTAGTTGTGCCTTTTAACATCATTGAAAATATGAAAAAGATGAACTTAAAAATGTTAATGTGGGGCTCATTAGCTATCCTAGGTCAAAAGGACATGCTACAGTCAACTCTGTCAAATTTGAAACTATCTAATGAGCCAACAATAGGTCAAGTTAGGACTGTTTTAAGAAATGATCCTCAAGATGATAAACAACCCAACAAAGAAGTGGGTAAGGATATCAAACAGCCTTCATTTTATGTATCAATGATTATAGGTGATAAGTTATTCCATAACTGTATGGTAGATAGTGGAGCTAGTAGCTTTGTAATGCCAAAGCAGATTGTTGATAAACTAGGACTAAAATATTAGCCTTTAGAAAAGGGAGTTATTCAATTAGATGGAACCTCAGTTAATAGCTTAGGTTTCATCAAGGGCTTGAGCCTTACACTTCACGCTTGTTCAATTTTTTTAATTCCACAAGATATTTGTGTCATAGATCTACCACATTTCTTTGCCTTGTGTCTTTCAAGAGACTTTACAACTAAGATAGGAGGTTATGTTTTTGTTGACTGGTCACATATGTTGTTTAGAATGAGATATGGAACTAAAGTTACCATAAAGTCTAAAAAATTGGCCAAGGATCACATAGAGCCTTATAATCCAAGTGTAATTAATGTTGTTCCAACCACTACAGACACAAATTGTGTTGTTTCTAGTGATAGTGAGCTTGTTGTTGCTCAAGAGCTGCAAGCAGAGAGTATTCCCAATGTGTTGTTGCATGAATGAGCAGCAGAAAATGTAATGGACAGTCTTGATGACCTCATTCAAGATGTTGGTATGGGTAATTATGTGTTGCATGAAGCTGATGCAAAGATTCCAAACTTGAAAAAAGTATAAATAAGTTTCTAGAGCAACAAAATGAACTTTTGGAGATGTATTTTGATGGTTCCAAAAGTAAAAATGGAGTTGGCAGAGGTGCAATGCTTGTTTCTCCATAAGGTGATAAGTATTTTTCAGCCTTTCATTTTTATTTTGCATGCTCCAATAACACTGTTGAGTATGAGGGGCTTATTCAAGGTCTTGAATGGGCAAGGAAGAGAGGAATAAACTTCCTAAAGGTCTATGGAGATAGTGAGCTAATTGTTAATCAAGTAAGAGGCTTGATTGTTGCTAAGAATGATGCATTGAAGTCCTACAGAAATAGAGTGTGGGATATAATAGAGGAATTTGATGCCTTCAACTTGGTTTCTATCCCAAGAAATCAAAATAAACATGCAAAAAGACTTGTTGTTATTGGTGCACAATTTGATATCCCCAATGATATCAAGAAGGAGAAGGTACAACAATATGTCAAAGTAGTAATTAGACCTTTTATTCCAAACAACAACATTCACTAGAAAGTATTTCACAGTGATGAACAAATTTTATCTTTCCTACTTGAAGAGGATCAGTTTTCAACAGTAAATGAAGAGAAGCTTAAAAAGCAGTATGAAGATTAGATCATTCAGCTGAAGCCAAACAAATTACTGAAAGGTTTAGTTACCTTGGAGTCTATTTTCAACATTTATGATTAGCTAAAGAAAAGCAAAGTTGGTATTCAATTCAAAGAAGATCATTATGAAGAAATTTAAATCTTTAAAGGTAAGCTTCTTAAGTTAGGAAAAAATTATTCAGCTGAAGATAGAAAGGATTTTATTGCTTTATGCCAAGAGTTTCATGATGTTTTTACTTGGAAATATTTTGATTTAAAGGGTTTTGACCCTCATATTGCTCAACATTCAATTGAGTTAGAACCTGATGTCAAGCCTGCAAGACAAAAGTAGAGACCTTTGAACCCCAAGTTTGAACCTTTAGTGATTAAAGAGCTAACTAAGTTAGTTGAGGGGGGTATTATATTTCCAATTAAACACACCTCTTAGGTTTCTAACCTTGTTTCGGTTAGAAAGAAAAATGGGGAGATAAGATTATGTATAGATTTTAGAGATCTTAATAGGGTGTCTTTAAAAGATCATTACCCATTAGCCTCCATGGAACAAATTCTTCAAGTTGTTGCTGGTTCAGAGAGATTTTCTCTTCTAGATGGTTATTCTGGTTATAACCAGATTTTAGTCAAGCAAGAGGATCAATATAAAACAATGTTTACAACAAAGTAGGGCACTATGGCCTACAAGAGAATGCCTTTTGGCTTATCAAACATTGACACAACATTTCAAAGGGTCATGGATATGGCGTTTCAAAGTCTAATTTAGAATTTTTTGCTTGTTAATCTAGATGGCATAACAGTATATTCCAAAAATGCAAATGAACACTTGTTACATCTCAAGCAATTTTTTGAAAAATGCAAAGAGTATGGTATATCTCTCAATCCAAAAAAGAGTTAAAGCAATTTCTTGAAAACTATTAGGACACATAGTGTCAAAGTAGGAAATTACTATTGATCCCGAGAGAGTCAAAGCAATACTTGAGCTACCATTACCCAATCATAAGAAAGGACTGTAGAGTTTTTTAGGAAAAATTAACTTTTTGAGAAGGTTTATACCTAATGTTGCAAATCTATTACAACCTTTGACTGCCATTCTTAAGAAGAATGTAGTTTTCAGTTGAACTAAAGAAGCCAACCATACCTTTGAAGCAATCAAGGAGGCTTTAGCATCAACCCCAACACTAGTAAATCTAGATTTCTCAAATGATTTCATTATATATGCTTTTGGTAGCATTAGTTCAATTTTTTCTATGCCAGTTCAAAAAAATAATGATGATTTAGAGTAGCCAATAACCTTTTTCAGCCAAGGTATAGCCAATTATGAGCAGAAATATAGATTTTTTGAAAAACATGTTCTTTTTGTAATTAGAAGTCTAAAGAAATTTAAGCCTCTAATTTCCAACAATAAGATACATGTTATGGTTGCACACCCTAGTGTGAAATAATTTTTGCTGAGTAAAGACTCGAGTGAGAAAAGAATAGGGTGGATCATAAGAGTTATGGAGTTTGATGTTGACAACAAAATCACAAAACTTGTCAGAGGAAGGGGATTATGTGAACAGTTAGCCTCAATTTTTGAAGAGAAATAGGAATCAAAATCAGAGACTATTTTAGTCAATGATAATGAGCCTCAGAATGTTGTACCTATCTTGAATTGGATTCAAGATATGACCCATTTTCTACAAACTAGTGAATTCCCACCAGGTTTGGACAAAGCTAAAAGAAGATACTTTAGGTTGCAGTCCATTCCATATGTGCTCATTGATAACATTATTTTCAGGAAAGATTTGAATGGTGTTTTATTAAGGTGTATTGACATTGATCAAACAAGAAAAGTGCTTCATAAATTCCATGATGGAACTTCAAGAGGTCACTTTGATCCAAGAATAACAACCTAGAAAATCATGAGAGCCGGTTATTACTGGCCAAACTTATTTAAAGATGCCCATGCCTAGGCAAAGAAATGTGTAAAATGTGCTCTTTTTTTGAGGAAAAGAGAGGTCGCCAGCTTTTCCCTTGTAGCCAATTCAGGTTGAGTAGCCATTCATGAGATGTGGCATTGACTTTATTGGACCAATAAATCCACCCTCCAGTGTTGGTCACAAGTGGGTACTGACAAAAACTGATTATTTTACATAGTGGACAGAAGCAGTAGCTTTGAAAGAAGCTAATGAATCTTTTGTTTTGAGATTTTATGAGGACATAGTAACCAAGTTTGGAGTTCCTGATTCCATCATTTCAGATAATGCTCTTGCATTTGAGGGATTAAGAGTTACATATTGGGTTGCAAGATATGGAATCCATTTGAATACCTCTTCTAATTATTACCCTCAAGGTAATGGTTTGGTTGAGAGTACAAATAAAAATCTGATCAAGATTATTAAAATAACTATGAAGGAGAATTAGAGAATTTGGAACACCAAATTGAAATCTGCTCTATGGGAAGATAGAATAACTCCTAAGAGGTCAATTGGAAATTTTCCATATGTTTTGGTTTATGGAAAAGAGGAAAGGCTACCATTATCTGTAGAGTTTCCAACTCTTAGCATTGTACATTAGTTGGAGATGTTTGAAGAACAAGACCCAATGTCCATTAGATATGTTGAGCTAATGGAGCTTGAAGAGATAAGAGACAAGGCAATGAAGTCTTTGGAGTTTCATCAGCTCCAAACAAAGAGGGTCTTTGATAAGAAAGCTACATCCAAAATCTTCAAAGAAGGTGATGTAGTACTTAAATGGGATGTGTTGAAGAGTAGGCTAGGTAAGCATTCAAAGTTTGACAACTTCTAGACTAGCCCATTTGTCATTACTGAATGCAAGGAGCACAACACATTTTAGTTATCAAAGATGGATGGAGAAATCTTGCCAATCCCAGTTAATAGGATTCACCTCAAACATTTTTTTGAGGTATGACATACCTTTATGCATATTAGATTAGGTTTTATGTTTTCAACAAAGTGTTGTTGCACTGTAGTTTAGTTGCAAGTTTCATTCCCTAAGTTATTTTTAGCACAACTAGATAGTTTCCCTTCTACTATTTTGTTTTTAATAAGTGCCAAGGTGTCAATCATACTATCAAGTCTAAGTCATAGAAGTTTTGAATATGTTTCCTAAGTCATGAGCCCATTTTCTGAGTGACTTCGTGCCCAAGGATAGGTCTAGGAAACTAGTAAAAATGTTTAGCAGGAAAACATGCAATAGATTTCGCCAAAAATATTACCATATTTTCACTCATAAGCTCAATCAGGTGGATTTTATACATTTTATTAGCTTTCTTACATTACATTCAGATGTATAAATGAAACAATCCAGAAAAGATTACAATACATATTAATGCATTCATACACATGCATGTAACAGAAGAAAGATTTTGATCTTTTCGGAAAAGAGTAATCTTTATTAAATTTATAAGTGTACATTATCTCACACAAGCTGTGAGATTGACTTAACTTATTCAATACAACTATGAAAAAATATATACATGAATAAGTAAGGAACAAAAATGAATGTGCATAGAAGAAAGGTAACCAACCATTGCCTATGAATGACTAGTCTTGACTAGTGTCATTTTTTTTTTTTGTCTTGAGCTTCATCTCTCCCTTCTAGCTTCATATTGCTCCTAGTCCTGCCTATGGCAGTAACAATGGTGTTAGAGCATGCTCTAAGTAATGACCGATTACAAACATTATATACACATTCACCCTATACATGTATAAATGATCATAATGTGTATTAAATAAGCTATGTGTACATTTTAGGTGTCCAAGAAAACCATTGGAGCCATCAAACACATCTAAAACATACATGTTTTCTAACTTGTTTGCTTCATGTGCAGCTACAAGTGTAATCATGTCTTTTTTTATTCAAGTTACAATATGAGTGGGAATAAATTAGGCTCCCAGAAGGGTTAAGCCCAGCTCATAACATGATATAAGCAATATGAACATCATGAGAATCTATATTGTGTTTTACAAAAGTTTCAAAAAATTCACCACAATATGCAAAGTGTGAATAACATCAGTGTTGCAAGTTATTTTCATTTTTTGAATACATTGCACATTCAAAGGTTAACATTATGTTATTTAAAGAATTTATTTAACATATCAAAAGCATAGTGATGCAAACTACAGGATCACTATAGCAGTGAATAACAAATACTTGAGGCAATGGGTTTTCAAAGTGCAATACAGTGGGTAAAATTGACAATATACCTTTTTTATCACGGAGGATCACATTGCCTATGTTGTTAATGGTTTTAAAATACTTTATATTTTTAAAAACATTCCATGATGCAAAGACTATCAAGTAACTTGCGGTCTAGTGTGAGAAAAAGTTAAACAATACCTTAAAGACTGCAAATCTTAGATTTTCTTGTGGCAACATTCTAGTTTTCACAAAGGGGTAATGAAACATAAAGATCAAGAAAACAACACCATGTGGAATCCATTGTTATTTGTTGGCACTAAAAGCTACAAAAAATATTAATGTTACAGTCTCTTCTATTCCTGATGTTAGTGAAATAGCACTTCTTCATGGAAGTACCAAAGATATCTTCAAGGAATGTTCTCCAAAGGAAGTTTCAGATGCAAATAATAGTTGCAGAGATGTTAAAAGACACATTCATGTCTCCAATGATCAGTATTATGGAAATTTAATGAGATTTCTAATAAATAAGAAAATCATAGTCACTACTTTACAACTACCAAGGGATGATTCACCCCATTTTTTTTAAAATTTTACAGCCATGGCTGATTATGGAGCATTAAAATAATCATTTTTAGGAAGCAAAGAAAAGATATAGCCACAACTTAAAAGAGAAAAAACCTCAACCATGAATAATAAAATAGAGGAGCTACAAATGAAAAGGAAAAAACTACAAAATCAGTTAAGTTAATACATAGAGAAGTCTACGCCCATAGTTTCTTTTTACCTTCCTGCTTTTGCAAAATGGAAGTGTAGTTTCAAGTCGATGCAAAGAAAAATGTGCAAATAGAGCCACAGCCTGTAGCATTTTGTGAAAAACTCTCTAGTGAAAATGAAGAGTACTTCATTAGAAATTTATGTGTAACTCCAAGTGTTCTTTTCTACAAAAGAGACACTGAGCCATGTGCTCAATATTAAACTCACAGCCATGAAGAATGCTACAGAAAAGCATTTTAAGCCAAATCTTAAAAATTTCAAACACAGAAAGAAGCCCTCGAGTTTTTCAAAAACTCACAAACCATAAAATAGAAAGAAAGAAGGCTTTCTGAAGGATGGGTAAAAACCAAGAATACAAAATAAAGTACTAGATGATACATGTTTAAAATAAATGTACATTTGAGCATCAAAAAAGAGACGGCCATAAAGGAAAAAAAGCAGAGAATCAAACAGAGGGTCGTGACCTATCACATACAAAATATATGCATGGCATTCATGAGAGACACAACATGCAAAGGAGCTTTCATTTTTATACTATAATTGCTCAGTTTTGAGCCTTTTATTCTCAAAATAATGCAAAAAAATGATATAAATAGCTTACCTTTCTTTCTTGCTAAGAAGAAACACAAAAATATGTGGCCTCAAAAGATAAAAACAAATTAATCATGTCTCAAACCTCAAAATTTGCAAATAAATGGCATACAAAACATATTTTTCTAGCAAAGAAGCTTGATAGGGTTTCATGGCGGCAATGGTAGCTTCTTCCTGAAGCTTCTTTCATAAATCAAAATGAAAATGTTTTTCCCTTTTGCTTTCATTTTAGGGTTAAAACCCTAGACTTAGTGGTCGATGAGATTGGCATTTTGCCATTTTCTTTTATTAAATCATGAACAATTAATGCCCCACGCATTTTTTCTTCATGCCTTGTGTATTTCATACACTTTATGGCTTTGTAGCATGGGTTATAATTTAGGTATAATTAAATCATATTTCTTTTGACTTAGTAAAATCCTCTTTTTTTGGTCTATGACCAATGCATAGAGAGTGAGTTTTTATTCTTTTTGCATTTTCTTTATGTTGTAAAATTCTTAAATTTAAATGATGACTTATAAATCATCTAATTTAAGCATTTCCTTTTAAATGCAAAATTGTGAAAACATATGCTATTTTTCTAAGTCATGAAGTCTTCAACATATGAAGGAAGAAATATGCTTGTATTGGTGGCATGCCACAAATGGAGGGAGGTTGAATTAGTTTGCAAACATGTGCACCACAAATATTGGAGTTTTTTTTTTACCTTTTATGAGCTTTGGAGGGTATCTTGGAGCTTTTTGAGTTGTCATCATGTTTGACATGGTCAAACTTGACCATTTCAATATTTTTGAGCTTTTTTGGATGAAATCTAGAAGCTAGATTTGTGGGTCCTATTTTGGTGGAACCACTTGAGCTTGGCTACTTATGCCTTTTGTAACTCATTTTAACTTAGTTCTTTTTATGCAATTTTCTGGAGATTGTGACTTTGATAGTCCTTTGCTACAATTTTGAGCATTTCATTATAACTAAGTTTTGGGATATGATATACAAATACTACCTTGAGTACTATTGATTGTATGGTGTTGCCTTTTCATTATTGCAGTCTTTTGCATAATCTAGTGATCGATCAAGTTGTTAGTGAGGTATTTATCTCTTTATGGTTTTGTCTTACTTTTCATGCCTTTTCTATGAAATATACTTATATAGGCTATAGGTTATGTTTAAATTGCATTTAGCCTTTGAATTGTGAAAAAATTATTTTCCTTTTGAAGATAGTGCACTCAAACTTTCCTGTGAATAATTGATGTATAAATTTATAGAAGTGAATTGTGTGGTTTAGATGTTATCAATAGTATTCAAGTGTTTCAAAATCTTGAGTTTCATGATCCTTTTCAGTTAGGTGTATCGCCATAGGAAGTAATATTCACAACTTACAATTTTATTCATTTTCAATAATCCTTCTTTCATTTTCCCTTCAAAAAAAATCATTAGTTAGGTGATGACTGATAGGAATTTAGCCTTCTCTAGAGGATTTGTCTCATTCAAGGTATCCAATCCACACCTTGAGATCAATCCCATGTTTCACTAGATTGTTGAATTCTAAATTCAATAGGGTGCATATTTTAGTGATAACACTCATATTAACCCTAACCCTAATATTTATTGTAGAACTCTAACCCTCAGCCTAACTAAACCCTAATATTGACATTCATTGAACCCTGACCCTAACCCTAAGCTTTATTGTAGAAACCTACCCCCAATCCTAATCGAACCCTAACCCTAACCCTAATTATATCCCAAACCCAAACCTAACTATAATCATTATTAAATCTCAACCCTGATTAAACTATAACCCTAACCCCAATTGAACCCTAGCCTCAATTATAACACCAACAAAATCTTTAACCACAAGTAACCCTAATTCTAACCCTTAATATAACCTTAATTCTAATTCTTATTTTATTATGACCTTGACAAAAAATGTAACCCTAATTATAATTATAAGCCTAACCCTAATCTTAAACCTAACTCTACCCCTAACACTAACCATAGTTATAACTATTATTTTAACCCTAATTAAACCCTAACCTCCCCTAACTCTAACCCTAATTGAACCATAATCTTAATCCTAAGTCTACTAATGTGGCATCACATGGTTTGTTGTTTTTTAGATCTTAGGAATGCATTTCATTCAAGTATGAGTACTAAGATGAACACTAACAACTTTAAATTCACAACTATTAGTGTTATACTATTATAAATATTGGGTATTAAATCAAAAAGTGTTATCATAACTATTGAATGATGGTCAAGTGTTGGATTATTTCCCCTATTCGGTTAATTTTTGAAATGCTTATTGATTTTGAAATTAGTTATTGAAAAGATAAGTGTAGAATCTAAGATTGGGATGTTGCTTAAAGTCTTAATGATTCAGTTGTTTGTAGGCCTAATGCCTCTTTATATGTTCTTTAATTATTCTTCAATTGTTTTTTATTAGAATTTATTGTTTTCTATTTGTCTTTTGAGTAGACTTTTGTTAACTTTTGCTTTGTCTCTATTTAACCTATGTTGGATGAAAAGCCTCAACTATTCTCTATGATATTGTTTTATCTACTAAATTTATTAAAGATTATAAGACCCTTTCAAAATATTTTTTAAATATACTTATGAAATTCTATACAGACAAAAAATTGAAGTATATTGATGTGTAGTCTATATATATTCATTACTTATTTGATATTATATATCAATTCAAAATTTATAATAAATATTATTATATTTTTAAAATAATCCTTGATAAATAAAATATTTCAGCTATATTATATATATTTTTTAAAAGAGGGTAAAACCTTTATTAAATTAGAAGAACATTACAAAACCAAGAGAAGCAAGTCCACAAATGGCCAAACAAACCAAAGAGCTAGTTCACATCAAAGAAGCATCTCATATCCTTTGTAACCCATTCCTCTAACACATGAGCCAAATCACCAGGAAGGCTGCCCCAATCATCCACACACCAAGAACCCATCCTATCTAAAGCCACATCTATCCAAACCATCAACTACTTTATTCCACTCTCGAGGAATATCGCAAAAAATAATGAACTCCAAAGTGGAACACAAAGAAACAATTTGTCTAACAACCACAACCAACTACCAATTCACATCCTCTAAATGATGCTTTTGCAGCATCTCAATAACAACCTGAGATTCTGACTAGCAAAAAAATTGGTACCATCCAATACCAACTACATGCTCAACCGCTAGAAGAATACCAATAGCTTCCATGAGATTATTAGTATGTTTCCCCCTATACATGGAGAAGAAGAAGACCACCACTCCCATGCTATCTCTTCCAATACCTCTAACTCCAGCATGCCCAAGATTTCCTCTAGAAGACCCATATATATTAATTTTCAACTCCCCCAAAGCAAGAGGGTGCCAGGAGCCAACCCGAGCAACCCTCTCCCAACCCCCACTACGATGCCCGCTACACACATTTTTCCTACCTCCCACAACAAGACCAAGAGCATTAGCCACTCCCAAATCTTCAAATTCAATAAAAGCAAACAAATCACACTTAGAAGTTAGAGTCTCCCAAAGGACCCCCAAAAGTCTCATCCAAAGCTGCCCAATAAGCAAATTCTTATCCAAGAAAAAATACCTATTTCGCTCCAACCAAATATGCCAAACAATCAGGTTGGGAACAATGATCCAAGCAACACTAAGAAAAGGTGTCTTTATAGGAGAGGGTCCTTGCCTCCTCCTAAATTCTTCCAAAGAAGAAACATGACAACACGACAAGCTCCAAGGGTTCCACCAAAAGTGCCAAATAACTTTAGCAAAAGAACACTGGAAGAAAAGATGTTGAAAATTTTCATCATGCTTAGCACACATGACACATATGGAGGGGCCCTAGAACCCCCTCTTCCAAAGATTCTCCCAAGTAATAAACTTTCCTTGCACCACTAACTAAGAAAATAAATTACACTTAGGCCAAGAAAACCTATTCCAAACATGTTTCCACCAAGGAACCTCAGCTTCCCCAAACAACTGGCTATCCAAAACTTGGTAACCAAAAGCCACCATATATTTACCCTTCAAATTTGGACCCAAAGCAAGCACGTCATTCCCAAGAAGATAATTACAAGTACGATCCAATAAAATCTTGGCAAGCTTTTGATGATCCTCCACCTCACCCCCAAGAGGCCACTCTGAAGGGCCCTTCCACCTAGACACCATTCAATGACCCATGATCTACTGGTATTTGAAATCAGCCACACTACCCCATCCCACATCCATAAAAATCTGGCACAAGTCTTGTAGGTGGGGATGAGAAGATAGAATGGGAGGATATCCATCCCAAGAATCATTCCAGAAGCGAGCATTCTAGCCACTATTGAAAATCCAGAAAATCCCCTACTTAACAAGCTTGGTACCCCTTTTGAGAGTACCCCAAATCATAGAACCCTTCCCCTCCAAGGTAAATCTGGCCACCTCAACAACCTCCACCACCCCCAAATACTTAAAGGTGAGAAGCTTAGCCCACAACATGTGTTGCTAAGAACACCAACACCAATACAATTTAGCCACTGACTTCATAAGAGTCACTTTACCAACCAAAGAAAGCCACCAACAAGTCCAATGACTCACCAAACTTCTAAACTTATCAAGAACTTCTTTCCAAAACTACTTAGGAAGTGAGTGAACAGCAAGAGGGATTCCAAGGTAAACAAAGGGGATCATACCAATCTAGAAGTGAAGAATGCCTGTTATTCTCCTTTGGATAATCTTAGGATTATTAAAAAAATAGATGAAATACTTTCCCTCATTAATACATTGGCCCGAGGTAGCCAAGTAACATTCCAACACACTGTACCAATGAGTAACCTCCTCAACTTGCGCCCTTCCCATCAAAGCAGTATCATCCATAAACTAAAGGTAATTTGTAGTAGTTTTCAAATCCAACTTCAGAGTCCAAGAACACCTGCATGCAAAGGGATACCTGTCACAGGGAAGAGAATGGAGAAAAAAGCAAGAGGGTTTTGAAGCTCTGAAATATGAGAGATATATTATCAGAACAATAGAATAGATTATTTACAAAGATCAATCCTTAAAAGGAGATCAAGCAAAACCTAAAAATAAACCCTAATAGGTAGACATTTAATAATTAATATAATTATTAAATGTCAAAATATGCATCTAAAGTGAAATATTAAGAGAGGAATAAAGGTAACTTAATTAACATGATTAAGTTAAAACCTTTACTCTAATAGGACCTGAGATATCATTTCCTTCAACTCCAACCTTTGAATCGCTTCATTCTCAACTCAAGATCTAATAAACCTCCCCCACTAGCAATGAACAAGGAGACAAAGGGATCCCCCTTTGTCAAATACACCAGCACCAAACAAATCCATGGGTGTACCATTAATGAGCACCGAGAAGGAAGAATAAGTAACACAACTCTTTACCCAATCAATCTAGGCACCTGCAAATCCAAACGTTGCAAGAATCTTGAAAAGGAAGCTCCATTTAACCCGACCATATGCTTTAGCCATATCCAACTTAATAAACATAGATTTTTCCTTAGAGGACTCCATAGAATGTATTGTCTCTACAACAATAATGACCCCATCTAGAATATGTCTACCAACAACAAAACCTCCTTGTTCCTCTGAGATCAATCCAACTAACCACGGTTTCAGTCTTTCAACAATTAGCTTAGTAATGATTTTGTAAACAACATTGCATAGAGCAATTGGTTTGAAAAGATCCAAAGAGTTGCCCCCCTCCTTCTTTGGAATGAGAACTAAAAAGGTTGCATTTAGAGACAAAAGCATTTACTTACTCCTAAGGTATTCTTGAACAACCTCTAAGAATCCATCTTAACCACATCCCAAAATTCCTAAAAAATCTCAACAGGGAACCCATCCGGCCCATCCGGCCCGGGAGCTTTACCTTTCTTCATTTGAAACACAAAATTCTCAAGCTCCAACAAAGTAATAGGAGAAAGCAAAGATTCATTAATTTCATTAGAGACCAAATGCGAAACACATTCCAAAATCCTAGCTTCATCTTCCTCCATAGGAAGTGAGTCCTCTAAAAATAAAGTAGAGAAAAAGCGAACACATTCAACAAAAATAGAAGCAGAAGAAGACAGAGTCCCTCCATTTGGAGAAAAAAGAGAGGAAATAACATTACCTTGTCTTCGATCCTTAACATAATTGTGGAAAAAAGAAGTATTCCAGTCACCAGCCTGGAGCCACTCAATGCGAGACTTTTGTTTCCAAAAAATATCCTCTCTTAACTCCCAT